>JACXGM010012516.1:0-11177 GCA_016801145.1 Umbra pygmaea | reverse complement strand
GGACAAAGAAAGCTGAGTGTGCAACAAGTCCAGGAGAAAAGGATTTGGAGAATAATTATGGGACACATTTTGGTACAAAGGGGAGTAGCTGCTATCTGCTCTCTATCTCCAGCATTTGAGAGTGGAGCCATGTTAGCGGGAATTGGAGAGAGTTGAAAAGCAACGTGCCCCTGGACGGGACCGGCGGAGGACCACAGCTGCCAAGGAGGTAGTCGGCCTGCCGTGTCGACATCGCAGCGCATAGCCAGACCAGCGCCGCGGCCGAGAGGAGAGCCTCCCGTGATTAAGAAAACAGATTCGCTAATTACGCTTTCAAACGTGGTAATTTGCTGGGGATAAAGTATCTATCAGAAGTAGTCAGGAGCGGCGGACTTTGAAAGGAAACACGACCCGACCCCCTGACCCCATTCTCTGACTGCCTTCCTGTAGGTGGACATGTTGAGTCCAGATGTTGAGCTAGCCCCCGGACCCCCCCTTGCTGTACCCAGGTCTTTCTGACGCTCCACCGCCTGAACTCACAAGCCCATTTTCACACAATTAAAACCAAGTCTGAGATCTGTATCGCTGCTCCCAAGTGTCCTCTGTGATCAAACTGAACAAACCCGCCGACCTGCAGCTGACCCAATGAGCTGCTATCCCCAAGCACAGTTTTAACTAAATTGATTTGCATAACCATCAGACGTAATTGTGAGCGAGGCCGATACCAGGGCACATGCATAGCTGAAAGTCAACAGTTGTAAAGAGCTCCTGCACGTTTGCACATGTAATTATCTTAGATGTGGTCAGTGGTGATTGTTGCTCCGAACCTCCCGGGGCAACATGCTCATTAATACACACCTGCACATGCACAGACACCCGGGAAAACACACAGACACAACACACAACAACACACCACTGCACAGACTCACTTCAATGAATCAGAACGCATAGAAGGGCAGCACAGAGTCGGGCCTGTGTTCAGCCTCCAGCCGTGAATGGTGCCTCAGAAAAGAGCACCTCTTGTCTCAATGTGTGTAGATGTGTGTGAATGTGTGTGTGAGATTGAAGTGTTGTAAATGTGTGTGTAGGTGTGTGTTAATACAAGTGAACATGTGTGCTATGTAGATAGGTGAATAACGAATGTGTGTGGTTGTCAATGGAGAAACATTAGACACACACAGATGGCATACGACAAACAGGTGACATTAGAAAACCTGATGACATACGACACACAGATGATATAAGACACACTGATGACAGAAGACACACATGACTTTAGACACACAGATGACATTAGAAACACAGATTAGTTTAGACATACTGATGACATAAGACAGATGACATTAGACACAGATGACATCAGACACACTGATGACGTAAGACACACATGACGTTAGACCCACTGATAACATATGACACAGATGATAGCAGACACAGATGATATTAGACACACAGATGACAGCAGACCCACTGATGACGTAAGACACACACACACGACATCAGACACACTGATAACATATGACACACAGATGACATTAAATACACAGTTGACACAAGACACACAGATGATATTTGACAAACAGATGATGTGCAAATCTAGATGAAACATCGACGTACCCTTCCTCAGAGTGCTCAGGGGACTGCTGTGTCTGGCCTGTGTTGCCGATGAAATTTCGTATTTCGTTGAAGTAAGAGTCCTCTTTGTCATCTAAGATGGCACTGCTGCTATCCAACTCGGACCTGGGGGACGATGCAGCGGTGCCTGGGAAAGAACCGTTCTCATCAGTCAGTCGTCATATTACCACAACAATCAGGATCATACACGACTGACATTGTCTTGTTAATTTGGATTATTCCTGTGGGTTAGGAGAATGTTTTTGAAAACTGATAAACTAATCCTTTGCTAGCCTGCGTGGGGCACCAGTGTACCAGCTCATCTATGTTGGGTCACACTATGGCCTCAACAAGATATCCTTGGAGAGATTACTCATTGTTAATGCTGCAGCACATGGGACAATTGTGTATTTTAATTCTTCATCTTTCGAATTGGAATTTCAGTGAATTGCCATGACAGATGTTGAGTCCTATCTTCTCCTGTGTTCTCTTCTTTAGTATCCCCAGGCAGTATCCCCAGGCACATACCAGTATTATGATAATATAATTTAGTGACTCAATATTTTGTTGACTCCTCTTGGTTTTCAAAGAGTGATAGGACCACCTCTATAAGCATTGGTTTCCAGAGATGTTGTTCGATTTCATGACGGGCCTCTGGCCAGGCGTTTCCTGCTGCTTCCAAAAAGTATGTATGAGTCAAGCAGGTGACATATTAATCTCAACCAGCGATTTGTCTTGCCGAATGCAATTGTGATTTTTTCCTCTAATTATCCTCCCTTCCCAATTCCCTCACTAATCCTTGTCGGCAGCTCTGCAACTCCTTGTACAGATGTGTGGGATGACATGGTTCATCCAACTACATGTCACCGAGCAGCCGAAACTTGTTGCACTGTTCACCCAATACGGAAGCCTTTAGTCGGATCATGCACGGGATGATTACGTTTCAGCGATTATACTTTTGTGATGGAATTTACAGGCGCCCGATCTAAACACAAGGAGTTGCTGCAGAGCAACGTGGCAGGATAGATAATCTGACTTATCTTACCCAAATCCTGGGCAGTGCTATACGAAATTTGCGCTGCCTCATGCAGGTGGGTTCAGATGGGTATCTGTGTGTCATAATGTTTTTGCACCTGCACAGTGGTGTACGATCATTCACTACCACTTAATTTCATGGGCCGAGGCGAGGCTGAAATGCACTCTGTAGTAAACTAGTAGGGAGTACCTTAACCCTAACCCTAATTGATTAAGAGGTGCTCTCACCTGAGAGGTTTCCATTCTCGTGCTTCTTGAGGTGACGGTCCAGGTTGGTCTGCTGGCCGAAGCAGCGGTCACACAGGTGACACTTAAACGGTTTCTCCTTGTTATGAATGTTGCGTATGTGGCGTTGCAGGTTGGAGGAGATGCTGAAGGAGCGGTCGCAGTACTTACACCTGAGAAGACAGGTGGGTAGGGGTCAAAGATCAAAGCAGTACTTACACCTGAGTAGAGAGGTCGGTAAGGGTCACAGGTCAAAGCAGGTGGGACTCTGGGCTGACAACACCAATTCAATACTTATGTGTGTGAGTAGATACAGAGAACGCATGCACGCATAATTGTGCGGAACACACGTGCATTCACAGACAGCCCCCACGCCCGCCCCCCACCCTTTGAAACATGATGGAGGAGCTTGTTTAAGGTAAAACCAGCTCCGTCTCTCATCTCCCGCCAGCGCAATGAAAATCTCATTCTTCTCTCCCACAAAATAGGCACGAAGCAAATATGTAGGAGTCCAGCCCCTTCCAGCCTGCCAATTAGAGCCCAAGCCAAGTTTCTTCATGCAAAATTATACAAGATGATTAAATATTTTCTTCTAGCTGGAATTAGCTTGCCCCAATGTCTGTCCCTCTGGACTGGCCTGTTATCTTTACCCAAATTGCAATAAACAGCAGAAATCTTTAATGACATGCCAGCGTGTGGAAGCTTCGTCTATCAGGCGAGACGCAGAGGCCAGAGACATTGTCCCCGTTGTCAGCAGGCCTTCCCGGACACAACTGTGGATGGTGTGTTTGTGATTGTCTCTGTGTGTTATTGTCTGTGCCTGTCTGTGTGTGTGTGTGTGTTTTTGCACGTCTACGTGTGTACACATTCCAGTCATTACTCTAGCTGCTACCCCTGCATGTCTCTCTGCGCTACTCAGCACCATCGTCTTTCACCAAACTCCCATTTTCCTTCTTCCAACAGTCAGTTCTACCGCCCTGTCACATCACTGAGAGGATGGAGACCATTCATCACGGGGCAAGTTATTTAGCAGAATGATAATTGTCCCAGGCTTTTAAAGGCATAGGAAAACATGCAAGAATGTGTCCATGAACAGGAAAGCTCTGGGAAAACATCCGTTGCCCAAAGTATCAGGCCTGCTAGATAAACGATGTCTGTCTGCGAGGACTGTTTGTGTCACTGAGAATGTTTTATGGCAGTGTGTGGGTATGTTTTGCTAAATGTATACAGTATGCCTGGCATTAGTTTTTTTGTGTCTTTGTGTGTCTGTGTGAATGTGTTTGTAGGCTGATATCTGACAGACATTCTCACATGACTTATACATTGATGAAAGGCTAGCTAGCATTCAGTGTTCTGTATTGTCTGTGCTCACCGAATGAGACCAACTGACATCAGAGGAACATTAAGAGGAGGGCTGAAGGAAGGACACACGGTCAGTACCACCACACTCCCTGTTCCCACATCGCTCACTCCACAGCCCCCGCCTGACACTCATTCTCAGGCTCTTGAGTTTTTCGGTGCGTACTGGGAAGCCTTACCTGTATGGTTGCTCTCCTGTGTGTGTTCTAAGGTGCCGGGTCAGGTTGGCAGAGCGTGGGAAGATTTTTCCACAGTATCTGGTGGGCAGAGAGCAGCTCATGTCACCATGTGATTATGAGTGGTACGTCAGCGCACCGTTTGAGACCTCACAATGAAGTACAACACATCTACATCTAATTATTTGATGTTACATAATGATGTTGGCAGAAAGCTGGCAACTGGGAATTCTAGGCTATATATTGTTATAATACAGGTATAATACTGTTTCGGTATAATACTGTTTCATTACTGTTAGTGTTATATCAATGTTATAATACTGGTATAATATGTTTGCAGTACTGTTATAACAATGTTATCATAATGGTATAATATGGTTTTATTACTGTTATAATACTGTTTTATTATTGTTATAGTATTTGTTAATTGTTTCAAACAAAAATAATCTAATACCAGTCGTAATTATGTATAGGAATTATAATATTAATGATTATAGTTATAGTTTATTGATAACACTAACAGGTATTTTCTATACACATACACAGAGAAAGAAAAGAAAACGATAAAAAAAAGACTGGTCATTTCATTGAGTAGTCCTGCCCTATGAATCTGTGAGCCTTTTATGCATGCATGTAGCCTAAGAGTATAAATCTCTCCCCTTTCTATGCAATACATACATATGAGAAAGCTATACGTGATCGAGCATGCTACGAAATATGTAACACGTTTTAATGGTTTGATACAGGGCGGACGTTGTAAA
The DNA here is from genome assembly GCA_016801145.1 of Umbra pygmaea. Taxonomy (NCBI): domain Eukaryota; kingdom Metazoa; phylum Chordata; class Actinopteri; order Esociformes; family Umbridae; genus Umbra; species Umbra pygmaea. The sequence continues at coordinate 6,028 of JACXGM010012516.1, read as the reverse complement.
CTTGCTGTATCAGAGGAGAAAGCGCGCATTTATCTTTGTGCAGACTTCCCAGACGCCCGACTATTTCCGTTAATATTTGAGTACCATAGAGAAGGTCTCTAATGAGGCACCGTGGCAATCTAATGTTAAATATAGACATTTTGCACCGAATCCCGAGTCATAAATCGTCAGGCAAATATGTCAAACGCGCAATACATTAATAATAAACTAAATCAAACGTGGTAATTAGCAGTTGTTGTGGCAAATGCTCTCTCGTCCGGAGGTCTTGTTTGTCACTGTCATTTAGCTGTGTCATTGGTGTTGAACAGATAGACCATTATCACATCATTAGCAGCCTAGTGTTGACTCATGGTTAGGTCAATCTCACTAGGAAAATCAAATACTGATTAATTAACTACTGATTGCTAATCTTTAAATGTCGATGATAACTTTCAGTCAAGAACAGTAATCTCGTCTGGTGTTTTTCCTTCCATGCAGAGTAGCGCACTTATCTACCGCAACATCGCACCTTTCCTGGTGCGATACGGTCGCACTTTCTATTAATGCAGGTGCTACAAGACAAGTAGGCAACACATATATACTGTAATATTGTAATTGTACATGAGCGTCAATCAATTTAGTTAAAGTTTCTTAGATTCGTTTAGATTATCTTACTTTAGACTATCAATGAAATAGGCTCCGTATAATAATAGCCTAATAAAATATTTAAATGTGAAAACCTAGCGAGTCCTATCAAATGCAGCAGCCTAATACGATACGAGGGGATGTGGTAAATTGATAAATAAAATTGGCTTTGAGCTGTTCTTAGGTACGTTATATAATATATTTACCACAGCATTGTGCATCAGATGTGGTTTATTCTCCATATACGTCACCTTCTCATACTTTATTGCTAATTTATTTCATAGCAAACATCCAATCAGCATTCATTATTCAAACCACCCACTTTATAATTAATAAGCCATTAAGGAGTGTTGGATATAGCAAAAATTCACTGAATAAGAGCTGTTCCTATAGGCATGACAAATGGCTGAATGCCTGGACACATTGGCAAAATATCATAAACCCCCTACAATACATTATTGCTATTATAAACATCTTACCAACACAATTTAAACTGTAAAAAGTAATGGCATTTTAAACCTGTGGCAGAGGGTGTAATACACCACTACTTCCACACAATCTTAATTGAAGGGTTGATACAGTTAATAAATATATTTTAAATCATTTTGCCTTTCTTTTCCTTAGTGTCAAACTTGATGTTTGACACTAACACATGTCAGAGCAGTCACCTTGCGTGCATGCATATCTTTTTGCAAAGCCAGACTACCAAAAAACAAACAGTCCTTACGACACACAACTCATACTAGGGAAAATATAAATGTTTATTTATTTATTTGGTAATAACAAATTTATTTATTGTTTTAACACATAACTAGTTTAATATAAATGTCACTCCTGCCCTGAGTACTTGAAGCAATAGGAATGTGTGTGAGTTCATGGGTGTAAATGTTGAGGTACAGTGAGTGTTCACACACACAACAAAGCATTAGATCAAAGCAGCGCCAGGGCCCCAAAGCCTCTACTATTAATCAGCTAATCAGGGCCAACTCCCTGGGTAAACAGTGGGAGAGAGAGAGGGCCAAGCACAGCTCCTCACTGAGTAACACAGCATACAGAGTCACTTCATAAGACTGGCACTCTGGAAAGCTATGGAAATGAACTAAAAGTGTATTTCAAGGACATAGCATGGAGGCAGGTCATACAATATTACCTCATATTGTAGAAAACTATAGATATAGAAATTGACTGAAAACCATGAGACTTTTATAAAAAATTCCCAGATAATGTAAAAACACACAATTTACAAAAATGGAAGACATGCTGTTAAATTGGAAACTAATAATAAAACAAGTATTGTGCCAAAGGTAAAGTAAAAAAAAGTTTAAAAAAAAAAGTTAAAAAAAACAAAGTCCAAGGCACTAAAATAATATGTATATAATAATAATAAAACAACTTCTTGCACTATGTGTAGGTAAATGGCTACCTGCAGGTGTAGCGCTCTTTGCCCTTGCGCAGCAGCGTCTCAGGAAGAGCAGTGGGCGGGGCACGAAAGTCAAACATGGAGGGGACGGAACGCATCAGGTCACCTGACTCGGGTTTGAGCGAACCAAAGGTCTCTAGCTTTTCTGCCATGTTTTCGATGGCCGACATCTGAGGAGAGACACATTAATGTTCATTAAACAACTTGATGAAATACTTCTTTAAACTGAATCAGCTAGGGACACACGAGAGTGGGACAGGTGAATTAAGCAGCTGTGCAGTGGTAACAGCACATCCAATCAGGAGGAAGCAGAGGCAGTCACATTGTGAGTTCTACTGAGAGAGGCTCTGCCTGAATTGAGGTGAGGGCCAACATAATCCAGGGTAACCCTTTTAATCATTAGATACCAATACCCTTCATAGATCATACATAGTCTTTTTCAGGTTTGGTATTACAGTAATGTATGTGATTATTATCCACCAGCATTCAGTGAAGGTCCGTTTAGGTAGTATATGAATGTTTTACATTCACATATACAATTACGTATGCACGTTGTGCATGCACGCACACTCACTTACTCACACATACAGTACACAGAAAAGGACCATATTAAATTTACTAATGAAAGCTGAAATTAACTTTTATCAAATATGCGTAAACTCCTTGGAGGAAAGTGGAGATACGTGTAATTGGCAGATGGTTCATCTGTGTGACAGTGCGTATGTTATTTTGTGTGTGACTTTGCGAGTGCACGTGTGTGAGAGAGAGAATTTATGTTGTACTCTGAGTGTATGTGCATGTGTAAGAGGAAGCCTATGTTGATGTGTGAGAATGTGTGTGTGTGAGCTGTGTGTGTCTGTGTGTGTGTACTGGTGTACTCCATGTGCTGTATGTGTGTGTTTGTGTGTGTGTGTACCGGTGTACTCCATGTGCTGTGTGTGTGTGTTTGTGTGTGTGTGTTTGTGTGTGTGTGTACCGGTGTACTCCATGTACTGTGTGTGTGTGTGTACCAGTGTACCCCATGTGCTGTGTGTGTGTGTGTACATAGGTAGAAGAGTGATTCATGTCCTTTGCTGGGCTGTAAAACATTCGATGCACAATGCAGCAGACAGCACATTCGTCAATATGAAAGATGTTGACATAACTGATCAAGGGCCAGACACGGGTAATAATGATATCGTAGTGCTGAAAGGGGCGGGATGTGTGTGTTGGGGGCGGGGGTCCCAGCATGCCGTGGGGCCTGTCAGCCTTGCAGCCTCATGCGGGAGCTTTTTTTTCAAGGCTCCAACACATTTGCATTATTTTCTGTGTATTGAATTTTCCTTATTCTTATTTGAATAAGGCAACAAATCAATGGTGAGTCGGGTCGCCCGGCAGCTCGGTTCTCTGTGTCCGACATTCCAACCCTGTCACTCCGACTTCACGCAGACAGAGGGGATGCAGGAAGGAGCCAGAGACACCGGGAAAGAAAAAGTCCCGACTGAGTTTAGAGAAACTGATCGATGATGAACAACGTCCGACGTTAGAGACCAGGGATGATTATGAGTGACGGCTGGGCGCACAGAGTAGCTTCGGCTCTCCAGATCCAGACGGATGTGTGGAGTCAAGTTTGTGTGATTATGAATATGCCAATTCTGCGTGCCGTGAATCAAAGGCTCCCTCGTGAGACCGGGACGGGCGGGGGAGGTGAAACGCTTCCATATTTCTTACGAACGTGCAATATGTATTTCATTGGGGCTCTTTACAGGCATGGGGGCTCAAGCTCCGTTTGTTTCACTACATGCTCGGTGAGAGGCTATAACTCGCAGGGCATTAGGGGCCCTAAAGCTGTCTACCATACTGAGCACTTTAGTTTGAAAGTGAGAGGATGACGGTGAAACCGCTAGGCCCACCCTGGCTGCTCTTCTGTCTACTAGGGCAACCCTCCCTCCGATACAGTTCCCTTCAGTACCCCCCCCGCGAAAGCCGCCTGCACAGTAAACCATCAGGAGGGTGAGTCAGAGCTCGCATCTCTGAAGTATTTGAGATTTTATAGAGCATTCAGTAGAGCTCATTAGATCATACAGAGGGTGAGAATTTAACAGCGGGAACAGGGAAGATAAATGCCCACACATTTACTTAAATGTTATTCCCAAAAATCCCCTTTAGATGTGCCCCCTCTCCCCGTCTGTGTGTCTGAACTTGTTGCTGCAGTGTCTCTGTGGGACTGGAGGTTGATTAGTTATCTTCAGATGCCAGTGATGCTGAGAGAGTCTTAATTAGCGAGATGCATTCTCAGTTGTTGATTTTATCTGGAAACAGATGTCGGCGGGGGGGGGAACTCCCCACCCTCCCCAGGTCCCTAAGAGACTGTTACCCTCGAGCTGATGCAGAGCAGTCCACCCCCCCATGCCCATTCAAACAGCCCGGCCTCATTCTCCAAATAAGCAAATATTCATACGACGCTCAGTGCCGATCGCGGTTGAGGGCAGAGCCCATAGATTCATGTACCAGACCAATCATGCGGCCAAATGAGCGATTCTGACCACGTCTAAACGGGACTGTTCAGACATTTACATGAATGATTAGCCAAAATCGGTGAGAAACTAGATAGCCAAGAAATTCCAGTTGCCTTTGGATCTCCAATCCCAGCGTTGAGGGCTGTGGATGAACGGGCGCCTGGTCAACATAGTTGCCTGAGCCACGCGACCCCTAACTGACATGGAGAGTGTAATGACGAGGACCCACGCACAGACAGGCCACAGAAACATCCAGGTGTAGAGGAAACTTACCCAGGTCCTCTGATCTGGCATACGGAACTGAGGGGCAGGAAAGAAGGAAAAGAGCAGTCACAACCAGGAAGTAGCGCATGGATGAACAAATTTTACTCAGGCTCCTCTGCTCAGACAACCAATGGTTACGTACCACCTCATGCACTGTCATTGGCTGACAGGTTGCTTTAACATATGGTTGGGTGACGTTTACCATACCGATCCAGGTGTTTTATGTTCTGTTAAGTATCGGCAGCGTCTGAGCAGAGGAACGCGCCTCTTGATTAGACCCACACTGCTATTGGCTGGTGAAAGGTGATGATGTCACAAGGGGTCATGTGACTAAACAACAAAACTGTAACTTGAATATATACAACTGCTAAAAAACAAGCCCCTTTGGCCAGCCAGTTTCTGGGACTGATTTGTGTGTCCAGACTTAGTCATAAAGATGGCCTGACGCTAATACTGCGTCTACTGATGGGACACCTCATTAAGCCGGGTGCCACTGCTGTGTGGCGTTACCGAGTTACAGCCCGGTTCACTGAGTGTGGAGAGGAGCCATAAATCACACGACTCAAACAGCCAGTAAAAACCGGGCCTGAAACGGCCAGTAAAAACGACAGGCTCTGAGAAAATTGTGTTTTCACTTTTCCTACGAGCCAGTTTACATTGCTGGGAAGAGTGAAGGTATGTACATCAACACAGTCTACTACACAATAGAGAAATCACAGTGCAGTCCGGAGGCAAAGCTCTGGAACTTTAATAGCCTATCATTTTTTTTATATTGTAATCAAAGACACATATGAGCACATGTCACTATGGGCCCTTTCTGAGCTCCCACATCTGGATCAGATATCTGACAACGGATCAGAATGCTTTAGCGTGAATCTGAATGAACACTGCCTCTGGTCGCCATCAGAACCAGATCGCCCCAGACCACCCTCAGATTGCCTCACTCTGCCTGGGCCTCGGACGCAAAGCAGGCCCTGGGTCTGGCTGTGCTTGTGGATGAATAGAAGTGATGTAACAGGACAGAACTTACCTGCGGATGGAAGAGGAAGCCTGGGGCAGGACGCATGTACTTGTCTTTCAGAGCCTCAAACGGATCGTTCATCTTCCTCTTTTCAACCCTGCTAATATTACAACTATATCAGTCCTAGACACCGACATGGTTACCACACAATACACTTATACAGAATACAGTTACACTGACATGGCTACCACACAATACACT
>JACXGM010012515.1:0-23839 GCA_016801145.1 Umbra pygmaea | reverse complement strand
CTGTGAGGTTTTCAACTATTCCATATCTTTAGAGTTTTTAAATAATTGGCCATCTGTCTCTTTAAACTGCCAGTGCATTTGTTTCGTTCATTGTGTTGGATGACAACGGGATATTGCACGCATGTTACCTCATTTTTATACCCTAGTGGAACAGGAAGTGATGTAATGGCTCAATATATTTCCGTAATACTTATATTAAGTTAAAAAGGTGGAATTTATTTCCTGGTTTAATTTTGGTAGATGTTATTTACAATAGTCTTTAAGGGTGCCATTGATTGTGAAACCTTGATTTGGAGGACATTGATTTTTAATGTAATCAATAAATGATTTTGATCTCTTAACTATCCTCTTTGTTAATTTTCTCTCCCCAACACTTAAGAGTAACTGTCATTTCAGCCGAAATCTCTTATGTATACAGTACCGATGTGGCTGAACGTTTTGGTACCATTGTATTAAAATAATGGACCATTTGCCCTGGAAACTGTTGAAATGAACGGGATGAGCCTTTCTTATCAGTTTGCTTGAAGGATTTGATGAAGCATTCTTCTGGTCTAGGTAAGGCCATGAATAAATATGGGAATATCACCAGGGAATATTTCCCTTTAATAATCATGGCATTCTGTAAACTATACAGTTTTACCTGAATTTGACCAATACTAACTAAGTTAGACAGAAGCTTCCACAACTACAAACCTTTTTGTTTGACAGAATGAACGCTAAAGAAATTTCACCGTAAATAGAAAGATCTTGAGTCAACTGCGTACATGGAGAACTTTGTTTTTAGTTGCCGTATGTGTTATTTAAAAATTATTTATTCATTCGTTTATTTCTTCTAGATTTTCCTCCCTTCCCAATTCCCACTAACACGCATTGTCGGCAGCTCCGCAACTTCTTGGCCAGATCTGTGGGATGACAAGGGGCACGTACATGGTTCATCCAAGAACAAGTTGCCAGAGTCACTGATTATTTATGAACTGTTCACCCACATGGAAGCCTTTAGTTATGCAAGTGATGATTACGTTCACCAACTATACTTCCACAATTCAATTTACAGGCCCCCAATCTGAACAAAGGGATTTGCTGGAGAGCGACATGGCAGGATAGATAATCTGATTTATCTAACCCAAGTCCAGGGCAGCACTATGCCAATTTGCGCTGCCTCGTGCAGGAGGCCTGGGGAAAGGCCTCCTGCACGAGGCTCGAACCCATGGCCATAATGACGTAGACTCTCCTGCAATTCAGCAACTTAGCCCACTACGCCACGCGAACCCCCTTTTGAAAGCAATCATTTCAATGATTATAATGAATAAGTACGAGGACAATGGACATCCTTGTTTCACACCTAGATACTATATGTTAAAGCTACAGTTGTAATCTAAACTATTCACCTCCCCCAAAAATTACAAATCAGGTTTATTGAAAATATTAACAGATTGTCAGCTGTTTGCAATAAACAAATCAAACAAAAGCAATTGATGCTGGTTCTGATAGGTGTAAAAACACAGTGTAATGCAGTTTGTTGCTTATGGGGCTACTGTTTTGCTGCTAAAAAAGGGACACAATATTAGGCATGGTCATAATATTATGGCTGATTAGTGTATAAGCCAATAGATGTAAGTAGCACAAGTAGGCGTAATTAGTAAACTGATTTGGACATAAAATAAATAAATAGGACCCTCTGCACATCTGTACTGTTTGATAAAACAGTATGTTTATTTAATGATGCAACTGTAATATTTTAATAGGGGTCTCTAAGACCTCAGAGGCACTCTCCCTTCACGGTTGTATGATTGGATGAAGGTTATGTTGTCATTTTACTGCGACGCAAAAATATTTCTTTACACAGTTTCTTCACGTTGACGTCCCATTACCGTGCTCTTAGCAACACGATATTATGCTAGCAACAAACGCTGATTTTTTTCAGAGTAATAGTGGTCATTCCAATGCATAAAATAATCAGTGTAAATTCATTGTAAAGCTACTTAATTGTTATCAAATCTAATTTTATTGTGTTTTTAAGGAAATACTGAGAGAATATTGATAAGAAAAATGTTTAATCTGTTTTTAATAACAAATGTAAAAAAGATATGCTGTACAGTACACACAACTGTATTAAATATATTGTCTCATTACAAAAACAAGCTGTGAATAAATGTGACAGTAATGTTCACTAAGGTGTGTTTTATCCAAAAATAGTTGAATATCCTCTGGGACTGGAGGCGGTATAACCAGCAGCACAAACAGCACCATGGGTCTCCGTTTTGTGTTGCTGGCTACCTCCTTCAGCCATGGAGGATATGAGACTATTTCTGGATAAATGTAACACACCCTAGTGAAAGTTTATCCATAGCCTGTCTCACTGCATAGGCTATAGATTTTTGTTATTGAGCAATCTGCATATGCAATTTCAGCCTATAGTGATTTGAATGTTTAGAATGGCGTGGGTCCCTGTTTTTGTGTTACTGGCTATACTGCCTCCAGCTACGGTGGATTTGAGACTATTTCTGGATAACCCCCCCGCCAGTAAATGATTTTTACATAGCATGACTTCAAGGGCCATATTTCTTTGTTAGTATGAAAGTATGGGTATGTATAATGTAGGTATAACCTTTGGTCTTAAAACCAGTTTTCACATTCATTTATATTTTTACTCATTACTCACGGTTTGTGCATGCTTAAAACACCGTAAAACCGGCCTTTGTTTAGAGTTCAATAACCTATTACGTAATTATACACTTTGATATGTATTGACCATCGGGCATTTATTTTGAAGGATTTGTAATTATACCGAACATATGACGTCATCTGAAGTGTTGCTAGTGTCCCATCCAGTAGCATTTGTGGTGCGTGGAGGTCATGTTATGGTATATTTTGACATGTCTCAACTATATCCCACGATCATACTTTGTATTTATGGATTTTTCTCTAATCTCCGTCCTTCTGAGCCTTTCTTAACTGCGTTTTTGATTGGACCTGATAAAAACCTGACTGAAACAGAGGTGAGTCTAGCAGAAGGACAAGGAAAGCTATCTATCAGTACTGTAGCTTGTGCACTTCATGAGTTTACAGCATTGTTTTACAGTAGAGACATAGTTAACTACAAAAATAACGTATTGTTTACATGATAATATTCTGTATTCAGTTTTACAATCATCTCTTTATCACTAAATATACAAACAAGATTAACAACGAGATCTTTATATCTACTCTGCTGAGGTTAGCTAACACTTCGGTTCAGTGTCCTAAATAGCTACGTACTTATCCAGTTTGACTGCAATCCTTGAAATATTTTCATAATAGGACCACAAGTTCATGTGGTCTCAAATCCTTAGGAATGACTATAATCTGAAAGTAATTGCTCTTTGGCAGCTTTTTAAGGGAACAGTTAAAGAAGGTACAGTCACTAATTAATCTGTTTTTTATTTTAACAACTGGAAGCAAATTAGTAAATGATAGACAATAGCCATTACAACTATTATTATCTCATTTATGCCATTGAAAGCTGTTGAAAGTGAATTACTAACATGTTCTCTCTGTCTACAGGTTGTAAATGAAATCTACCCAATATGGACCTATTCGTACCTTGTTCTGCTGTTTCCTGTCTTTCTGGCAACAGATTACCTCTGCTACAAGCCTGTACTGATTTTACAGGCAGGAACCTTTGTAGTGACCTATGTAATGCTAGTAAAGGCCCAGGGTGTGCTGGCAATGCAATTTCTAGAGTTCTTCTATGGTCTTGCAACTGCCACAGATATAGCTTATTACTCCTTTATTTACAGTGTGGTTGACCCAACACAGTATCAGAGAGTGACTGGATACTGTCGTAGTATTACACTACTGGGTTCTGCTGCTGGTTCTCTGACCGGCCAGCTTCTAGTGTCTGTGGCTCAGATGCCGCTATTCTACCTCAGTGTCATCACGTTGGTGTCAGCCATCTTGGCTTTTATGGCCCCCTGGTTCCTACCCATGCCCAGTAAGAGCTTATTCTTTCACAAGAATCATGGGACAGAAGAGCAGGGAAACCTGGTTCACCAGATTATTAGGGCTCCCGTGGATGAGGCAGAAGACATGGAAAGCAAATTGCCTCTAAAGACCGATGATGTGTCAATGGTGAGAGGGGCTACTGGAGTGTTCTGTAAAAAGACAAAATGTACTGTTTATTTAAGGCTCACATTAAGCTCTACTGTTCCATTTTGAAAGCCACTAGAATTACATAATCATTATACAGCAGCAGCACTGGAGGTTTCACAAAACAGCCCTTGCTCCATCTTTCACATTCAGGAAGCAGTATTTTTTTTCTTGTCCAGAATATTTCAAGTGTTGATTCTTACTCAACACTTTGTTCCAATTGTTTACCCAGGTTGTGAAGGCTGGTGTCTATGGCGATGCCAGCAGAGCTAGCAGTGGACTGGTGGACGTTTTAAGGATCCTGTGGGTTGATTTCCTACAGTGCTATTCATGCCGCACACTCCTGGCCTGGTCTGTCTGGTGGGCCCTCTCCACTTGCGGCTACTTCCAGGTGGTCAACTATGCACAGGCCCTCTGGGAGAAGGTCCTGCCCTCTCAGGAGTTTGAGATCTACAACGGATATGTGGAGACTATCTCCACTTTGCTAGGTAAGCTTGTTGAAGGGGTTTATAAAACAACCAAAGAGACTTGCAGGTTCTAGAACTGAGTAAATAATTCATAACATACACCGATCAGCCATAACATTATGACCAACTGCCCAATATTGTGTAGGTCCCCCTTTTGCTGCCAAAACAGCAGCCCGATATGCAACAAACTGTAGTGCACTGTGTGTTCTGACACATCAGAACCAGCCGCGGTCGGTGGATCTTAATTGGGGAGGACGGGCTCGTATTACGCTCGGCACCGGAGTGAATGGAATGGTGCGCAACGAACAAAACCAATTGTTTTTTTGATTTGCGCACATTCCATTCACTCCGGTTCTGAGCGTAATACGAGCCCGTCCTCCCCAATTAAGATTCACCGACCGCGGCTGATCAGAACCTTGTTGCCAGTTTGCTTCTTTTCCTTCCTTTGACCGCTTTTGATGCTCTGACCCAGTCATCTAGCAATCCCGGTCAAGACTCATTGATGCATGTGGGGAGCGAAGGCTGGCCTGTGTGCTCTGATCCAACAGATGAGCTACTTTAGGTCTAATTGCTGAAAATGTTAATGCTGGTTCTGATAGGTGTCAGAACACAGTGCATCACAGTTTGTTGCGTATGGGGCTGCTGTTTTGGCGGCAATATTAGACCGGTGGTCATACGGTGCATCTGGAAAGTATTCACAGCGGTTCACGTTTTACACATTTTGTTATGTTACATGTTATTCTGAAATGAATTAAATATTTCCCTCAACATTCTACAAACAATACCCCATAATGACAGTATGAAAGAGGTGTGTTTGAAATCTTTTTATTAAAAAAATGAAAAAAGCACATGTACATAAGTATTCACAGCCTCTTCTCAATACTTTGTTAAAGCACCTTTTGCAGCCATTACAACCTCAAGTCTTTTTGAGTTGATGATACAAGCTTGGTACACCTATTTCTGGGCAGTTTCTCCCATTATTCCTTGCAGGACCTCTCAAGCTCCATCAGGATGTATGGGGAGCATTGGTGCACAGCCATTTTCAGATCTCTCCAGAGATGTTCAATCAGATTCAAGTCTGGGCTCTGGCTGGCCCATTCAAGAACATTCACAGAGTTGTCCTGTAGCCACTCCTTTGTTATCTTGGCTGTGTGCTTAGGGTCGTTGTTCTGTTGGAAGATTAACCTTCGCCCCAGTCTGAGGTCCAGAGCGCTCTGGAGCAGGTTTTCAGTACATTGCTGCATTCATCTTTTCCTTGATCCCGACTAGTCTCCCAGTTCCTGTCGCTGAAAAACATGCCCACAGCATGATGCTGCCACCACCATGCTTCACTGTAGGTATGGTATTGGCCAGGTGATGAGCGGTGCCTGGTTTTACAGATATGATGCTTGACATGCAGGCCATAGAGTTCAATTTTTGTTTCATCAGATCAGAAAAATTTGTTTCTTATGATCTGAGAGTCCTTTAGGTGGCTTTTGGCAAACTCCAGGTGGGCTCTCGTGCCTGTTACTGAGGAGTGGCTTCCATCTGGCCACTCTACCATATAGGCCTGATTGGTGGAGCGCTGCAGAGATGGTTGTTCTTTTGGAAGGTTATTTTCTCCACAGAGAAATGGTGGAGCTCTGTCAGTGACCATCGGGTTCTTGGTCACTTCCCTATTTATGGATGGTTGAGGCCACTGTGCTCATTGGGACCTTCAATGCTGCAGATTATTTTCTGTACCCTTCCCCAAAACTGTCTCAGAGGTCTACATGCAATATTTTGGACTTCATAACTAGCGGGACCTTATATAGACAGGTGTGTGCCTTTCCAAATTATGTCCAATCAACTGACTTTACCACAGGTGGACTCCAATCAGGTTGTGGAAACATCTCAAGGATGATCAGTGGAAACAGGATGCACCTGAGCTCAATTTTGAGTGTCATGGCAAAGGTTGTGAATTCTTATGTATATGTGCTTTTTTTCATTTTGTAGTTTTAAGAAATTTGCTAAGATTTCAAACACACTTCTTTCACATTGTCATTATGGGGTATTGTTTGTAGAATTTTGAGGGAAACAATTAATTTAATCAATTTTGTAATAAGGGTGTAACATAAAATGTGGAAAAAGTGAAGCACTGTGAATTCTTTCCAGATGCTCTGTAATGTTATGTCTGAAAGGTGCATATAATGTAATAGTATATAATAGTAGACAGACCAACTATTATTATATACATTTACTAACATTGGTCTCTTCAGGTGCACTAGCAGCCTTTTCTGTGGGCTCTGTCAAAGTGTCCTGGGCAGTGTGGGGAGAACTGGCTGTCTGTATCTTCTCAGTGGTCATGGCTGTGTCAGTTTACCTCATGGACACCATCAGGAACATATGGGTCTGCTACATCTCCTACGTTGTCTTCAGAGCCACGTACATGCTCCTTATCACCATTGCTACGTACGTATGGGAGACCAACACCCCAGAGTCTTTATTTTGTAGTAGTTGGTATCCAGGAGTTTCAGGTTTTGTTATTGTGGACTGAGCTGCTGCTTCATGTATACATCGCCACTATGTTTGAGTATTAACTGCTTTCTTTAAATTGGGTATTAACACTTGAGAATGGGCTGTAACAAGATTTTCAATGATGGTATTTAACTAACCGTTCCGTCAGGTATCAGATTGCTGCCAACCTGAGCATGCAGCGCTACGCGTTAGTGTTTGGCGTGAACACGTTCGTTGCTCTGCTGCTTCAGACGGTCCTCACGGTTGTGGTGGTGGACACTGCTGGGCTGAGCCTGGACATTTTCCCACAGGTATCGCAAGACCTCAAGCTCCAATATGTTTTGATATTGAATCTGATACGTTGTTAGAGGGCATGGTGTTAATGGTTACATCAACAATATGACCTGATGTTTATTTTCTTGTCTATATTTCCCTTTTTTCCCTCCACACAGTTTCTCATTTATGCCAGCTACTTTGCTGTAATCGCAGTGATCTTTCTGCTGGCCGGGCTGTATAACCTTGTGTCGAGCCGATCTCGACGCAGGGCCCGGGCTGATTATAGTGGAAGGACTGAGGAGGACTGCCTCCGCAGGGACGCCTCTCCCCTCAATGAGCTGCAGCCAATCACAAGGACATGACGCCCGGTTTATGGGGCGGCACTACAAAGTGAAATGTGTCTGAATTGTGGTCCGGTCAATTCCATTTCAATTCAACTGATTCGGGAAGGCTTGGAATCGACTGAACAGAAATGGAACTGAGCCCAACCGTGATTTGAACTGTGTGGAATGCATCGACCTGCACAAACGCAGTCATGAATTCTGCGCAGGCTCGAATGTGTTACGGTGTATAACATTAAATGTTATTGTATGATAGCCTTATGGGTTTAGTCTAAATTTGTAGTTTGGCTACATTTAGGCATTGTTTATGATTGTGATATTTTTATATAGTAACATTAAGGCATTATTTGTGCCCTATGTTGCATTATGGTACAATCCATCTACTGTGTAGTTTGCCTTGATCACTGAAATTACTGCCTAAATGTATTAATTACCAACCAAATGACAATGAAAGTGTTTTGCAATAAGTTACATTTTAAGAACGCACAAAATATGTTACATGAGATTAATCATTATTTTAATAGATTGTTCAGTTGGTAAAGCCAGGAGTGTTGCAGTAACGCTGGGGATTGAACAAAACACTTTGGTTAAATCTGCTGTATGTGACCTGTGCCATTTTTGTGAACAATTGCCTTTTTTGTTTACTTCTGGAATGAAATTATCTTTATAGATTAGTCTCCATTAAGGTAGTAATTATCCCATATCAATGTACCACCCATATGTACTGATATTATTCATGGATGAAAGAACCATAATCAAAAATGAAAGCCAGTTTTATATTATTGAGGACATATGGTACTGTATGTTTTATTGTTGTGCTGTAAGCAGTTTTGCTGAAGTCATGAAAAAAAGGTTTACCACTGAAGAAGTGTTTGAGCTACTGGGATTTATTTTTTGTATGTGGGTGATTTTTTATTTTTTTCCCCATTTCCCTTAATTCCTTTGTATCTTGTTGGCAGCTCCGCAACTCCTTGTACAGATCAGTGGGAGGGTGAGGGGCACGCACATAGTTTATCCAACCACATGCCGCCCGAGCCACCGATTTCTTTTCGCACTGCTTATCCAACATGGAATCCTTTAGATCATGCACTGGATGATTACGTTCATTGACTTCTGTGATTGAACCCACTGGCGCCCAATCTGGACAAGGGTTACTGGAGAGCGACGTGGCAGGATAGATAATCTGACTTATCTAACCCAAATTCCTGGGCAGCGCTATGCTAATTTGTGCAGGAGGCCCATGGAAGGTCAACGATCCCGTAGTCAGGCTCGAACCCACGACTACCATGATGTACACTGTCCACTTAGCCCACTATGCCATGCAGATCCCCCAGCTACTGGGATTTCAATTGATGCATTGTGAGATAAATCTTAAATGTTCAACTGTGTTGAAGGTGTGTGAATGATTCAAGATGTTCAGCTGTATGGAATGTGTGTGGAGAACTCAATTGTGGAGCCTTGAATTACATGATTGAAGTATTTAGTCTTTATTTCCTTTGTGTACTGAAAGCTGACTTGCCTTTGAGGTGCAATAAAAGCACTTAATATTTCACAAAGAGCTACCTCTGTGTTAGGAAGCATGTCCTAAGTAGTCAATCAGTTCTGATATACTGAGAAGCTGTAGATTCAGACATTTACATTAGTAGATGTTTTAGTTAAACTTTCCTTACATCACCTGTACTTTGTAGGTTTGCTGATAAAACAATCAAATTATCTTCTGTTATGTTGAAAACACTATGATATTCACTTCTAATAGAAGTCTTCTTATGGATTAATACATTATGATTTTATACAACATTCTTTCTATTTAGTCTTATTTAACAATGTATTGTTGTTTAATAAACATTTTGTATTGCCAATTCAATGATTCAAATTTGTGCAATTCTTTATTAAATGAAAAACCATTACTTATGTAACATATATGCATAAAGTAACATCAAAATCTTTTCCAAAACAAATATTATTAAGTCTGTTAAGAGTTTAGGCAAGCTTGTGCTTTTATTCTGTTACAGAAATATAAGTGTGGCTTCTGACCCAGATACTGGATGTTGATAATACGTTTCATTCATATTCAAAATATTATTACAATTGCAATGGCCATTTCATATCTAGGTAACTAATACTGGACCACATGTAACAAGGTGATACTCCACAACCTGTGAAATAAGCATTTGGCATAAAGTGTGATTCAATTTAAAAAATCATGCATGAGTTTTACATTCATAAACTGTTAAAGGCATTCTCTTTGGTAAACATGTTTAGTGACAACATTCAGAACTGAAGTCGTTGCAGTATCAAAAATGCCATAAACAAAGGAAGAATAGGTATTGTGTAAGACATTAACCTAAGGCATATTTTTTAAGAAGTTCAAAGAAAAGTAAAATATAAATGTGACACCTATAGTACAGAACACTTCTCTTAACTAAATACAGGTTGTGAACAAAATACACAAATAAATATAAAACAGTCATTTCTATATACTGGTACATGACTAATTATCTCTTGATAAAAAAACTCACAAAACCACATGTTATAACCTCAGCGGCTCTCAACTATTTAGGGTTCAGCATTTATTTTCCCTTTATTACATATTACATGTTTTGTAATATTTCCCAGTTCTGTCTTTCTAGAT
The DNA here is from genome assembly GCA_016801145.1 of Umbra pygmaea. Classification (NCBI taxonomy): domain Eukaryota; kingdom Metazoa; phylum Chordata; class Actinopteri; order Esociformes; family Umbridae; genus Umbra; species Umbra pygmaea. The sequence goes on along the minus strand of JACXGM010012515.1, from coordinate 13,520 downwards.
TAATGATATCTGATTTCCAATGATGGCATTGCATCAAGTCAAACTCTCAACAGCAGGTTTTCAACCGTTGAAAGTCCTCTGATGCACACCTAACTAAGTGGTTCCACGTAAAGGGGAAATTCGTAGAATTTGAGACGTAACAACTGCACTAATGATTTCCTACTAAACTATGCAGATTTTTCCAAGATTTCTTTTAAGTTTTCTATAAAATGTCCAGCAATTCTACACATTTAATCATTGGGGAGATGTTTGACCCATTTTCCATTGATCACATTAAAGCACACCACACTGTTCCGCGCCAACACGGAGTGGTCAAGAACAGTGCGGGTTGTTGTTCCACAACCAATCAGAGAATGAATTGCACATTGTAAGCTTTTGTGAGACAATGTGTAAGACAGAATTCACGCAAATATACAATGTGTATAGAGTGGAAAACAATGTACCGGTATCCCTCAACAATTTACAGAAAATATAAATAAAATGATTGGTAGAACAATGCCAGGCAACTTGTAAGAGAAGTGGTGTAGAATTTTGCTGGTGAGAAGGCTACTTCCTCTTTCAGAAATGTGCTTATATAGCTACAAAACCTATTTCTTTCGGACTTTCCCGGACCTCCTGCACGAGTCAGCGCAAATTGGCAAGGCGTTGCCCGGGATTTGGGTTAGATAAGTCAGAATATCTATCCTGCCACGTCGCTCTCCAGCAACTCCTTGTGTCGAGATGGGTGTCCTGTGGGATCAATAGTGGAAGTTTAGTTGGTGAACGTAATCATCCCGGGCAAGATCCGACTAAAGGCTTCCGTGTTGGATGAGCAGTGCAAAAAGAATCGGCGACAAGGGGGAAATGTGGTTGGATCAACCATGTGAGCGCCCCTCACCATCCCACAGATCTGTGCAGGGAGTTGCAGAGCTGATGACAAGGCAGGATTAGAGGGATTTGGGAGGGGAGAAAAATTAAATGACAAAAAAATATATATTCCTTGATATTTAAAAAATATTAAAAAAGTGATTCATAGAAGATGTTTCCCTATACTTTGTAATGTTTTGTTACACAGAAAAACAATGCCTAAAATCTATTGGTTCGCAAGTTCAAAGATAAGGGAACAGTGGTTACACTACTTAGACGAGGCAGAAAAAGGAAGCTATCAATGGCTGCAACCAGATTTCTAAAACGACAGGTTGTGAAAAACCCTTGAGTGACTGCAAAAGACCTGCAGCAAGAATTGGTAGCAACAGGCCCTGAGGTGTCAGTGAGCAAAATAAGGCGCGTACAACACGCAGAATATTTCCATGCCAGATCTCCCAAGACGTACAGTACACCACTACTGACCTAAAAGCAAGAATAGTTGGCTCCAATATGCTCAAAATAATATAAAGGGCCACAGAGGTTTTGAGATGTTAAAATCGATGAAAGAAAACTGGAACTTTTCAGCACGATGGATAAGCGATGTCTGGAGGAAGAAGAATTAAGCATAAGCTGACATGAACACTCTGTCCACAGTCAAGCATGGTGGTGGCTTGGTGATGCTCTGGAGCTGTTTTGCATCCTCTGTCACAAAAAACCTGCAGTGTGTGGAAGGCAAGTAGGATTGATTAAAGATAAGGAAATCCTAGGAGAAAATGTCATGGCGTCTGTGAGGAAGCTGAAGGCAAACCCAAAAATATTACGGAACTGGAGGCCAACGCTCATGAGGAATGGGCAAAAAATTCTACGGAACGCTGCCAGAGGTTGGTCTCTGGCTACGCGCCTCGTTTGCAGCAGGTCATCACAGCAAAAGGGTGCTTGACTAAGTACTAAATATGCTTGCCATGAAGGGGTTGAATCATTTTGAGTCTGGAGTTTTAAGTCATTATCAGTTGCATTTTCAGTTGAATTTGGGAAAACCACTTTCGCTTTATTGAGCTGTAAATGTTTTCAATAAACCTGATTTGCAATGGGGGTTGAATAATTTTGATTAAAACTGTAGCTATAACTTACAGTATCTAGAGGTGTTAAACAAGGATGTCCATTGTCTTCGTATTTATTAATTATAGCCATTGAAATGCTTGCTATTAAAACCAGAACAAATCACAATATTAAGGGTTTAGAAATGCGACGAAGGGGGGGGGGTCCGCGTGGCGTAGTGGGTAAGTTGATTTCATTTGATTTGTTCATAGTAAACAGCTGGCAGTCTGTACATTTTGTTTGATTGGTTCATTGTAAACAGCTGGCAGTCTGTACATTTTGACAATATACCTGATTTGAAATATGGGGGTTGAATAATTTTGACTACAACTGTAGGTAAATGTTGTTAATTTATATGACGTTGTAATCTTTACACATTTAAAAAGTTCCATGGCCAAAATTGGTTTATTCTATTGTTCTTGATAGTTCATTTGAACAAATAATTTTAAATTGTTCCTCTGTGTTACTCCTGCAAACCCCAGTTTGAGAGCCACTGCTCTACCAACACACATCTAAGCTAACGTTTGAATCCCTGGGGCCCTATTGCCAATACAATGTCCACTAAGTATATCTAGAAAGCTTATATATAATATATACATCACTCATTCAATAGTTCAAAATGAAAACTAGAGAGCGATGTCTTCTTCATTGTCTTCAGACTCTGTAGAGAAAAAAAATAAATTAGATTTCTAGCAAGTGACTTCTATTATAATCCACAATATGTTATACCCACTCAAGACAGAGTGGTAAGTGGTTTTCACCTGCTCTGATGGAGTGATTTAGTTGGGCAAGCATCCTTAACATGAAGGATGCAGGCACAGTTATGGTGTTCCTCGTCTCCTCCAGCATCAGCTCATTACGTGTGATCACCTACAGGGGGCGACATAGCAATGCAGATCAATGGCAGCTGAGACAGAAAGACTGCTTGAACATAGATCCATCCAATAACATCCTAGGCACTGCATGTTAACTCAAACTCATACCTCTTCTGCAAGTATTCTGTTAAATGAGGGAACTTCCTCCAGGGGCGACCAGATCTTGATGTTGGAATCGATCCCGGATGTGGCGAGAACTGCAATAAATGGGAGTTATAATCTAGCCCTTAAAGATCTTTACAGTCTTCAGAATTTTCTACGCTTCAGTTGACATCTGGCGGGGTGAGATTTACTCACGAGGTTCATAGGGGTGTGGCTGCAGACAGTTGACGACGTGCTGGTCGGCCTCCAGCAGCATCACGTGCTCCCCTGTGTCCCGGTCCCAGATGAATATATGACCACAGTCAGAGCCGCTCAGCACAAACTGGTCCCCCCAGAAACAACACTGCTTGGTCTGAATACAAAAACAGATGGTACAGTTATTTGTATTCAGCACAAAGGACAAGTTGAAGTCGTAACCAGTACATATTTTAAAACCTTGGTCAATAACCCCATCTGGTGGACTAAAGCATTACTTCACACTGGGCTCAATCCTCACTCCTCAGTGCTGTCACCACAGATCAAAAGGTAGATATCCCACCAGATGTAGAAATCTGAAACACCTGGTCATAATTTTCAATCTTCACGGGAAGAGAAACCCCAAAGGCCAGGATATGGAGTGAGTTAAAACAGGCTTTATGCAGACTTCCTCTTTGATAAAAACCTCAAGTTAGTTTCCTGTTTCCAGAAATGAAATATGTTAATAAGAATACTTGAATTTCTATTTGTAGTTATTTTTAATAATATCCAAAAGCAAAAAAACTATATTGTGCCCATGAAAGTGGTCTTTCTTGGTGTCAGGCATTCCACCACAGTGTAGGTTTGAGTCTTTAATTTGTTGCTGGCAGGTTTCTCCATGAGGCAAAGCGTTTAAGAATCACCTTGGGCACCAATGTCAGCAGGCCTTTGCTTGACTCATAATGCCTTAACTGACCCTCATTGGCAGGTTGGGGTTTCGCAGTAGTAAATGTGTCGCTGACCAGCTTACCTTCCTCATCGGAAACGAAGAGTACATAGAATCAGAATACAGGACCATGCTCCCATTTTCAACCTTTCTGAGTCCGTCAGGAACTTAGGTGCAAAAAAATATCAATAAATTGGTGAGAGGCGAATTTAGAAAGTGTAAATCAGGGGCAGTAATATATAAATATAAAAAAGTGAATTTTTTACACTATGCAGTGTATATTTTGCCGTTTGAACAGGAATTGCGATAAGGACATGTCGATTTGTGCTTCCACAATGTTTGTCAACATGTACGCACCGATCCGTATTTAATATGATTTATGAATTTTAGGCTGTGCTATTTATAGTTACATAGTGTAGGCACTCTACACTATACGTAGTTTATTGTAGTTTTTAAATATCAATTAATAACGTTTTTACGCTGGTGTTTAGCGTTTGTAAGCTGGTCAGCAGAAAGGAGAAAGTAGATTCTCGAATTACTACCTTTAAAAGGAGTTAACTAACACTACAAAGTAGGAATCTTTCTTCACACTGCTGGGTTGAGTCTGAAGATAAGCAGGGTCGGTCCTGGTCTGTCAATGGAAGGGAGATCACTTCCACTGCAACTGTTAAGGGGCCAGTAGGGGCCACAAGATCAAATCCACGTATGCTGGTCATGGTTCTGCAGAGATAAGGTCAAAGGGGAATTGGACATGACCAAATAGGAGGGGAGAAAAATTGGGGTAAAAAAACCTTGTTCACCGTGATGCAGCTCACTACACAATGCCTAAACCCCGCTCAAACAGTTTGCTGTTTCACTAAACCCAAATTGGAAACTAGTGATTGTGACCTATGTTGGGTTAGTTAAATAATCCAAAAATAACAAAGCATGTCTCCCCTCCCAATTCCCTCTAATCCTTGTTGGGAGCTCTGCAACTCCTTGGACAGATCTGTCAGATGGCGAAGGGCATGCACATGGTTCATCCAACCACGTCACCCAGCTGCCAATTCTTTTCGCATTGTGAATCCAAAACGGAAGCCTTTAGTCGGTTCATGCAGGGGATGATTACGTTCACCTACTGTATACTTCCGCGATTGAACCCACAGGTGCCCGATTTGGACACAAGGAGTCGCTGGAGAGCGACGTGGCAGGATAGATAATCGGAGTTATCTAACCCAAATCCCGGGCAGCGATATGCCAATTTGCGCTACTTCGTGCAGGAGGCCCGGGGAAAGTCAGAGAACCCATAGTCAGGCTCGAAACTGTGACTATCATGACTTAGACTGTCGTGCAATTCAGCGACTTAGCCCACTACGCCACGCGGACCCCCGGTAAAAATAATCTTTAGTAATACTGTACCATAGTCCTAGAATTACGATGTCCCTTGTAGGCCTTTTCGGCTGAGGGCTTCCTGATGCGGCGTGTTTCACAATCCGCCAGCTCTTTCTTCTCTTTCCGCCGCCGGAAAATTTCCTGAATTCGCGCTGCAGCAGAACGCCTTTCGGAAGGATATACAACATGTCTGCAGATCATTAAACTCCATCACCTTTCAGCTCATAATTGTAATGACACATAGCAGACTTGACTGCATGCACCTTTTCGCTAACAAAACACCTAACATTATCATAGCATGCTAGCCGAACGTGGTAATATCAAATGACACACAAACATTGTTTTTTGAAGAATTCATTCCTGATTGTGCTTTCAGTGGAAAAATCTTTACCTGAGTACTCTTTCGCCTAATTCGGATCCTCTCAGATTAAACCTAAGGGAAAGAAGAGTATCACAATATAACAGCCAGACATTTGTGCTTCATCTATGAAATTCATCCATACTTCATCCATAAACTAAGATTATTATATCATAATAACATACCTTTCCATCCACTCCCCGGGTGGTTGAACTGTGGGCTCTTGGTCCATGCTCTCCATCTGCCTGGTATCAGAGGCTTCCTCATAGCCTCTCCTTCTTGAGGGCTCTCCCTGGCTGCTTGCAGTGCTGTAGGTCAGACTCAGGACTGCTTCCCTGGGAGGCGATTGAAGACCTTGCGTCCCCAGGCCGCTACCGTGACTCTCGGAGGCCGAGGAAGAGTTTGGTAAAGTGGCTGTCGGTCCGAGTTGAGACTGGGTTGGCCCAACACCCTCCCGGTGGAGTACACTGCCTTGCAACGCTGGTTCTGGAGTTGTGTTCCCCTCAGGGTCTACCCTGGGTTGCGTCAGGGGGCGGGGACCACCGCTGTTCTGGGCCTCGCTGGCGTCCTCAAACCAGCGTGACAACATGTCGGACATCCTCTGCATCAGGGACACCCCGGGCCTGGACTCTCCTTGTATATATGAGGAGGAGATGGTACATTTACATTTTAGACAGCAGGTGCTAAAGTGAGTGCATACATTTAAGAGAAACTAGGTGGAACAACTACAACATAGTATTAAGAGCGTTCAATATTTGAAACAGTGAACAAGCAAAAACAGTGCTAGAATAGGATCGTACAGATAAACATAAAACATTTTTAAGATGACGGAGGAGGTGGAATTCAACTAATTTAAATACTCATTGAAGCGCAAACTTTTCAGATGTTTCCTATAGATGGGTATGAATCGCTTTGGCTACTGTCTAATCTTTGATGTCATGTCTATTTATGTGTTTGAGTGTGTTAATCTACGCAGTACGACACAAATCAGACAGCACAAGTGTCCTGGGGGGTTCTGTGAGGTAGGAGCTTATCATACCGTCTCTGCCCCGCTCGCTCTCCGGCCGTGACAGAGGTCCCGTGTCAGACCAGTCTCCTCTCAGACGGAGGCGCTTCTGTGGAGGCTCCTTTCTCTGTGAGATAAACACAGTGATCACTCAACACGAGTGCTGCTCAAAATAACTGCCCTCTCATTATGGCGGAGAACCCCCTCCACACATTCCCCAGTCCTCAACAGCAGCTCAGGTTTGGGACATGGTATCTTATGCTCACGCGGCGGCCGGAGGCTTTTCAAAATACGATGCCTCACCCAGCTCATTACCCAGAAGTCCCCTGTCCTGCTATCAACAGCTGTGTGCGTATGAGAACACAGCTCAAATTCCATTCCCAAAACAGATTCCAACAGCAGACCGTGATCCACTGTTATGCCAGAAATAGCCCAGAGATGGGGCAACGCATTACACGCCCTACCCCCAATTGCAACACAGATCATCTGACCTCTTATGAAATGAAAATTTCCCAATAAACATTGAGAGCAGATGGTTGGTGTGTAAATGTAAGCTACCTCCAAATCCAGGCTTTAACAAGTCTTTCATACATTTTGGTTCTCACCTCATTCTTGGAGTCCTGCGACGGTCCCTTGAGCTCACGGCCTGTGTCGTCCTTCGGGTCAAAGAGGTAGAGGCACTCTGAGGTGTAGCTGGCTAACACCTGTCTCCCGTCCCTGCTATAGGCCAACGACGTCACGCGGCATGACTTGTTCGCCAAGTGCCTTGGCACGAACCTAACGCACATCCCTGCTACTCCACTTCCTGTCTGGAAGCCTGTAGAATGGATGAGGCATGTAATTACTAGGAATGGAATCTCTGATCCACTCTAGTATATCTTACATAATTTGGTGTAAATATGCTATATGGATTGCTAGCACAAAAAAGGACATTTGAAAGCTAAACCCCTTCTGATATTTATCATTGTTTATGTTCTGGCTCCATGTTTAAGAATAGCACTCACCCAATCGTGATTAGACTAGATAATCAGTGATGATAACAAAACAAAACAGGAACACTGCATATAATTATTTCATTTATTTGAGCCTTTGCTGGCAGACTCTATTAAATACCCACTCGATATCAGGGGTATATATCAGAGGGCCACATTGAGTTTTGAAACCACATGAAGGTCCGCATACTATAGCTATGCGTGAAAAACCCACATGGACTAATGACCCGTTATTATTTACAGCAGAACCTTCTATTTCCAATGGTATCATTTTCTAGCATTTACGTTTGGAGATGATTCTTTGACACTCTCAAGCATCAAGCAACTGAAGCGTTTTTTCGTTAATTAAAAAAAACAAGCCGTCTCAAGCTTCGGTTCAGTAGGGATATATTCACTGTTACACCACTAGCCATGGAATGTAGTGTACTCCAACAAATCTCATTAAACGTTACTCTACCACATGCTCCAGGGTTATAGGAACCCCAGGCAGATACCAACAAAAAGAACTGTGAAAAAATGAAATCTTCTTGTTCATCAGCTTGGTCTTACACTAAAATAATCATGACTATTTCTGACATTAAACCTGCACTATGTAACTTTTTTGAAAACTACAAAAAAATTCACAAAATATATGTTTTAGGACTAGTAAACGTTAGGAACTAGCATATTGGATCCAGGGGTTGAAAACATCAAATTAAATAATACAAAATACAGACAATAGCAGAAGAGGAGAGTTTACATTTCACAATATCTAACTAGAATCGAATGCATATTATGGACAACATAATAATGTGTATTTAAAAAAATTGGTTATATTGTCCCTGTGCTCAGTAAAAACATTTATATAAAAAACATTTTTAAAAAATCTAATCAAAATTCGGGCCGACAGGACTAATTAATGGAAAGTTACATAGATCCGCTTTAATTTGGCTGTCAAACACTGGAGTGAATGTTAACAGTGCTGTTCAGTGAGATTAGAAAAACATGCACATTTCACCAGCTAGTGCAGAACTGAGGAAACCTCTACTCCATTTTTTTAGTAAACAACCATTTTCAAAATCACACAAAAGTAGTAGCGCAAATATACCGTTTAATGGATTAAAATATTAGTTGAGTAAAAAAAGAAAATTGGCATGGTACCCAACATTATATTAAAAAGTGTCACAATTATGATTACTGAGACTTGAGGTTGAGTATACCTGTTGCTATGGTACCCAACATCCGCCTGTCATAGATGCGGACGGAGCTATCAGAGCAGCCAGCGGCCAGGTAGAAGGACTCCACAGGGGATATGGACATGGATGTCACAGCGCGCCGACAGTCAATAAGGATGTCCTAGTTGAGAAAGCAATACAAAGTTAATAATACAGCAATAATCTTCAAAGACTATTTATATACCTTATGATAAACAGTGTGTTTTTGAAAAGTTGCATTCATATGTAACAATAAAAGATATTCAGAATATCAGACGATTGTTTGAGAATGTCTAAGAATTGTCCTTTTTTTCAGCTTTATGATGTGATCCTGACCATAATGAATGGTTTGTTTTTCTGAAGTTGCGGATGAACCTCTATCTGACTATCAGAAAGATAAGAATCTGTTTCACTAAAGAGCCGGAGGATTCTGAACGTGTCTTTATTCTTTCTCTGTTCTTCACTAAGTAAGGTTGATGACCCCTCTTAACTTTCTTGCTTCATAATACTCAAGTCCTCCATTCACATTTATTTTGCCACACTGATTTGTTCAACCTTATAATGTACAGCAGCCCAAGTCTCTGAACCACATGTGGGAATATCTGAGATGAAACAGCTAAATGACAAGAACCGCCTGAGGAGAGTGACAGCATGTACACAGGCAGCAATACAGTTATTATACGTTTTATTTTACCTTTAACCTTTTAGTCTTCCCATTTGTGTTGTATTGAATTCCTATTGTAATGCCCTGCTAATTCATAGCAACTCCCTGCAAATTTAGGACACTCCATGTTGAGATGTGTCTTCAGAAGACACATTTTGGGTCATCGGATAGCTCAGTGGTTAGGGAGTCAGAATTGTAGTCCGAAGGTTGCCGGTTCGATTCCTAAAATCCTGACTGTGCCGAATGTTGTTGTGTTCTTAAGGCATTTTACCCTAAGTTGCTCCAGGGGATGTCCCAGTACTAAAAGCACAATTACTGCTGCTCTGGTTTCATCCTGACCAGGAAATAGAAGGGAAACATCGCAGGATATCTATTCTGATTGAGCACAGAGTGTCCTAAGCCACCACAACAAGTAACTAGAGCAGTGTTGGTGTTTACTGTGTGTACTGGAGTTACTCTAGTAATCGCATATGTATTTAGAGATTGGTACACACATATTGCTCTCTTATTCATCCCATGAATTTGACTATAGCTTTTAAATGGTTTTAGCCATTAGGACCCCTTACATTTAATGTGTGATTCTCAGGTATATGTATCTGTCACCTGTTTCCCTTTATGAAAATCAAAATCTGTGTAGGACTGTGACTAAAATTGCAGTTCAATGAAATGTATGCCTTCTTATCTACAGTGACTTCCTTGATGATCTTCCCTAATGTTTTAATGAAATACCATTCTGATACATGTACAGTCACTACAAACTATATACCTTTTCCATTACATTTCAATTAATATTATTTATTCTTTTTAGTGGAGAGAGATGTGGAGAAGTACATAATTTTACTTTTCTAATCCTTAGCCAATTTGCACTGCCTCACGTGGGACCTCCGGGCAAATTTTTTTTTAACATTACAGGAAAAAAAAGCAGGCAAATAATTGTATTTTTTTCCACAACTGAAATACCCCAAACATGTCTTAAAACAGATAAAAATTCACCATGTTAAAACAATTAAATATGTTCCTAGGGTAGTAAAAATTGTAACAAACAATTATTTTGTTAAAAAAATCTAAAGGTCAACATCTTTTTTATGCAAGTGGTCCCAAGACATAAAAAACAAAAATATGCCAGTCCCTAGCACAAAAAAATAGAAAGGCTACACTTGTTTTTGCTGGGGTGTCGATGAGTAACCACCCGAAACCAGAGGGTTTCGGCCAATTGTAGCGCCCATTGTGGGCTAATTCAAGTTCTGGATTGACTAGTTGTTATTTCTAGATTCAAAACTTTAATGGTGAGTAAGAGAGAACATATAATACAGGCTGCACATCTCAAATACATGCAGAAAATAAAGCACACAAAAACGTAATGCTTGTTTATGTTTGCCAGAGTCTCTCAATAAATTTGAGACTGGAGAAGTCATTGTCAGGTGCATTTTCAGTTGGATTTGGGGAAACCACTTGATGCATTCATTGTGTTCAGCTATTTCAATTGGTTTTGTTTGATTTGTTCATTGCAAACAGCTGAAAATCTGTACATGTTGACAATAAACTTGATTTGCAGTGGAGGATGAATAATTTTAATTGCAACGGTAAGTACATAACGCTGCATTGATAGAAACCCCCCCAAAAAAAATTACATCGAAAACCAATGAGGCTGGTAGCTATTTAATGAACAAGCGTCTGAGGTGAAGATGTTGCTCATTTAAAGAGTCAGGTAAGCACTGAATTATAACGCAAACAATTGAAAATTCAGTGCATGTAAAAAATTAATAAAATACAAATTGTGACCAGCAGGTGGCATCAGAGAGCACATTATTTCTTCCAAAGCTGTGAATCTTGGAATTTGACTTGGATTTCTCTACAATAAAAAAAAATAAACTGTGAAGTTAAAGGTTCTATTTGTAGAGCTGAACCAATGGAACTACTTTTGTTTCAAATGCTGTAACAACAGTATATTTGAAATATCCAGTAAACTATGTCTCTACAGCTCAGTTCGCTGTGTAACTTTAATAAGCTAAAAGCCCGAGCCACATAGCTGGTTGTACACAATCTGTCACTCCGCAGGGCGGGGTTCAAAACCAGTGTAAGCTTTTCATATTATTTTTAGCAGTAAATAAATGTAATTGTATATAACAAATGATAAAATGCACACCCACGATTAACAATGTGCTGATATCTTAATTTGTGTAGAAAAAAATCTGTATTGCGCACACTCTCACAAAGCACGCATCATTTTTAGAGAAAGGTAACACCAATCTCACCTCACCCAGACCTGCATTGATCAACACTCAGCTAGTCATTGTGTTAAAATTTTTAAACACACAAACACCCCAGATGTGCTGATTGGATTAAACCAGCTATTTCCAAAGTGGGGTACGCACATAAGATTGTGGTTCAACATGAATTTAAATATTCAAACTGGCTTATATTGTTTAAGTGATGTTTTCTTGTGTAAATAGCCCAGTCTCATTGGCAAAAATAATCACTACCTAGTGTCTGGATAAATAACAACTTAATGGACACTTTAATTACTTATGGTGGGCGAGTTTGGAATTACAAAAGGCATTGAGAAATTGTTTTAATTGTCTGTCATTTGGGAAACATGACCGGCACAACAATTTGGGAGGGTGTAGGTGTCTAGGGGTATCCTTTAAGTTCTTTCTTGTCTCTAGACCTAACTTTTATTTTCTTAATAAAACCTGGGCCAATGCCCAAGGGGAGCAATTTATTATAGCATCACTGCTTTGCTTTGTTACAATAGTCCCTGTCACCCTTCACTCACTACAAGACCATTTGAAAATTGTTTTTAAGAATTTTTTTAAGCCATTATTATTATGGTAAGGAAAATGGAATGACGACCATTTAAAACCTCTTAATCCCTTGTTTGTGACCCAGACCCGGAGCATACCTTGCTTCAGATGGGTAAAAACTTTCAGATAAGTCAACATGGAAAGAACAAGCCCACTGTCAAACAATGTAGCAGTGGGGCTAAAGTTAGCAGAGGTTTGTGATGGCTGATAAAGGAAACGGTTTTAAATGATTACTCTTATCCCATAGACTACTTTCAGAGTGAGAAACCATCTAACATCAAGTTCTAAATAATAAAATTACCGGAAAAATATTATATTTACCTACATAACAATTGCTAAATTCACCATAACAGATATTACCTGAACATAGTTTGAGCTATCTGCCCATTCATTCAAAGTTCAGAAAATGGCAAGTCATTTTTATCATATGAATTTCAACAACATTACTGATTAAAAAAATGTCAACATTTACATTTATAGTTTAGTCAGTTAGCAGCCACTCTTATCCAAAACAACTTAAAAAGTACAGGGACATCCCCCCTTTTCCTTTTCTTGTAACCATATTTAGGTCTCCAAATATAAAAAATATATATTTTAAGGGATTTCTAATCATATTAATAAAGGTGTTATACCTATTAAACATTTGGAAGAATGAAAACAAGCGATTTTGCTGAAATGTTTATGGGAACAAAAACATTTTAATGTGGAAAAGAACTAATGGATCAAAATGTGTTCTTACCTTTTTACAATTAGTTTGCCAGCAGCCAGGTGAAACGCGAACATCAAACCATCGGATTGTTCCGTCTTCTCCACATGACAGAAAAGAATGGGGGTCGGTAGCTACCGTCAATATCTACCAATAGAAAATGAAGAGCTATAGATTTGAGGATAACTTTAACTTTAGCCACATGCCAATGACTTGTTTATGATTGGCATACCATTTATTTCTTCCATAGCATGCCTTTCTTTCAAATGCATATATTTTTAAAGGTTTTACATAACTCAGGGTTTTTCATGCTTTTTTCTAGAAATACACTAAGTTGGAATTAAATTTATTAAAATATATATCCAAGACATTAACAATGTTGCAAATGTCTATGATATTTGGAAATGGTAACACTTTATTTTGAGAGTCCATCTCTAGATGCTCTACATATTATCTGCATACTGTCAATAACATTTTAACAAACTATCTACTAACCCTAACCATAATCCTAACCTTAACCATTCCCCTTATGTTAAACCTAACCTTAACCATTACCCTAAAACATATTCTAAACTTACCCCTACCCTTAAAATACACAATTAGT
>JACXGM010012514.1:0-15848 GCA_016801145.1 Umbra pygmaea | reverse complement strand
GCATCCCTCTTCCCATCAATTTTAGCCATCTTCCCTGTCCCTGCTGAAGAGAAGCATGCCCAAACCATGATGCTGCCACCACCATGTTTGACAGTGGGGATGGTGTGTTCAGGGTGATGAGCTGTGTTGCTTTTACGCCAAACATAACGTTTTGCATTGTTGCCAAAAAGTTCGATTTTGGTTTCATCTGACCAGAGCACCTTCTTCCACATGTTTTGTGTTTCCCAGGTGGCTTGTGGCAAACTTTAAACAACACTTTTTATGGATATCTTTCAGAAATGGCTTTCTTCTTGCCACTCTTCCATAAAGGCCAGATTTGTGCAGTATATGACTGATTGTTGTCCTATGGACAGACTCGCCCACCTAAGCTGTAGGTCTCTGCAGTTCATCCAGAGTGATCATGGGCCTCTTGGCTGCATCTCTGATCAGTCTTCACCTTGTATGAGCTGAAAGTTTAGAGGGACGGCCGGGTCTTGGTAGATTTGCAGTGGTCTGATACTCCTTCCATTTCAATATTATTGCTTGCACAGTGCTCATTGGGATGTTTAAAGCTTGGGAAATCTTTCTGTGTCCAAATCCGGCTTTAAACTTCTCCACAACAGTATCTCTGACCTGCCTGGTGTGATCCTTGTTCTTCATGATGCTCTCTGTGCTTTCAACGGACCTCTGAGACTATCACAGAGCAGGTGCATTTATACAGAGACTTGATTACACACAGGTGGATTATATTTATCATCATTAGTCATTACATTGGATCATTCAGAGATCCTCACTGAACTACTGGAGAGAGATTACTGCACTGAAAGTAAAGGGGCTGAATAATTTTGCTCGCCCAATTTGTCAGTTTTTTATTTGTTAAAAAAGTTTGAAATATCCAATACATTTCGTTCCACTTCATGATTGTGTCCCACCTGTTGTTCCTTCTTCACAAAAAATAAAGTTTTATATCTTTATGTTTGAAGCCTGAAATGTGGCAAAAGATCGAAAAGTTAAAGGGGGACGAATACATTCGCAAGGCACTGTAAGTAGGGTAAAGTCCATTTAGTGCTTGTAGGTTGACATTAAAACTTTGAAATCAGCCCTAGCCTTAAAGGGTAGCCAGTGTAGAGTGACTAGAATTGGGTTAATTTGTTCATATTTGCAGTTCTAGTCAGAATTCTGCGTTGAACACTAACCATAGTTTTTAGAGGGTCTTGTCTGGGTAGCTAGAAAAGAGAGCATTGCAATAATCCAAGCTTTAGGTAAGAAAATCATGAATTAACCTTTCTGCATAATTTCTTGACAGAAAGTTTCAGATTTTTGCAATGTTCCGGAGATGGAAATATGCATAAAATGTATTTTACATGTTCATCAAAAGAGAGATCTGGGTCTAGTGTAACACCAAGGTCATTTACAGTTTTTCTGATATAACTGTACAACCATCTTCATTGTGAGATTCGACAGCAGGTCTCCGTTTCTTGGGACCTAAAACTTGCATTTCTGTTTAGAAGTAAATCATTTTCTGTTATCGAATTTTTTATGTCTAAAACACAGGCTTGCATGGTAAGCAATTTTGGGGATTCACCCTTATTTATTAAAATGTACAGGTGTGTGTTATAAGAATATCAGTGAAAATTGATATTGTGTTTCCAGATTACATTACCAATAGGCAAAATATATAGTGAGAACAACAGTGGTCACAAAACAGAACCTAAAGGAACACATTTGTACCTTTTAGTCATTTAGCAGACCCTCTTATACTAAGCAACATTTTCCCAGGAGCAACTTAGGGTAAAGTGCCTTGCCCAAGGACACAATGACCTTTGGCACTGTCGGGAATTGAACCAGCAACCTTCTGACTACAAGTTCTCTCAACTCGTCTAACTCAGAGAAGTGAAAGGATCGGTGTCATGAAGGTCATCTGGGTAGTGATTTTAGGCTTTTACACAATCCCCAAGGTCAATTGTACTGTTGCAAAAGAGTTATTTGTACTGTTGCAAAAGAGTTAATTGTACTGTTGCAAAAGAGTTAATTGTACTGTTGCAACAGAGTTTATTGTACTGTTGCTAAAGAGTTAATTGTTTTGTTGCAAAAGAGTTAATTGTACTGTTGCATAAGAGTTAATTGTACTGTTGCAAAAGAGTTAATTGTACTGTTGCAAAAGAGTTAATTGTACTGTTGCAAAAGAGTTTATTGTACTGTTGCAAACGAGTTTATTGTCCTGTTGCAAAAGAGTTAATTGTACTGTTGCAAAAGAGTTAATTGTACTGTTGCAAAAGAGTTATTTGTACTGTTGCAAAAGAAGCCACGGCATAGAAATCACAATGCGCATTTGAATGAACCGAGCCCATTAAATCTTTACTCCATAAGTGCAGCGACTTTGCTAAAACAATACTTGCTGGTAGACATTTAATTGAAAGTGAAATGTAACAAAATTGTATGCAGAAGCTGCATGCTGAGTTGAGTCAGTTTTCACACATAAATAGAGTGACTGAAATAGCATCCAGCAGCATCTCCTACCCACCTGTGTATTTGTTTGTTTGTTTGCTATTTAATTTTGACACACACCCACTCATGAATGTGCGCAGGCACAGATGCACTTCCACACGTACGTGTACACACGATTATGCAATGCTCATGCACAAAGTCAGCTACTGTACATACTCTATAGGCCACACAGAAACATATTTGGAAATGTGTAGTGCAAAGTCGACTCGTACATAATTTATGTTGGCAATATCCAGGTTAGCTCACAATGGCATAGAATATGGCATGCATTTTTACATTGTGCATCATTACTGTATATTTATTAAATATGAAATATTTATTGCCGTTGTTAATCCCTGTATATACACTCATTTGAATCCATGTAAATATAACAGTTTGAAAATATTGCAGAAATATATGGTTTTAGCACATTCTACATACTATACCGTATGCTGATCATATAGATAGGGTCAGTGAGACAGCTTGGGGTAAGTCGATGCACAGGTAATATCCTATAGCAGTGTGATGGGTCAAAGGTCATTGATATTCTCAGCATTTGAGGCTACTAAACCATGGAACTAGTCTGTGAGACTCTTTAAATGTTTAACAACGTATTTATCAATGACCTGTCAAATGACAATACTGTGTGTTCTTGTGCTAACACATGCTATCTTCTTTCTGAGAGGCTTACTCACTTCCTTGGCAGCTGTCTCAAGTACCTCAAGTGTATTTGGACCGCTGCGTATTCTACATTAACATGTAGACGGCATGAAGTTGTCTGCTCTGTTAGAACAACAATACAACATCTTGAGTCCAGACGATGACACATTAACATATTCATGTCATGCAAGATAGAATGGCCATTTGCTCAATTTACCCGAACTGATATAACAAACATTGAATGACCTACATTCACCTCATCTCATTTTCAACCGCTTATCTGGGGTCGGGTCGTGGGGGCAACAGCTCTAGCAGGGAACCCCAGACTTCCCTTTCCCTGGCCACATTAACCAGCTCTGACTGAGGGATCCTGAGGCATTCCCAGGCCAGTGTGGAGATATAGGGCCCTATCTTACACCCAGCGCAATTGACGTTTTACACAAACGCATGTATCATTCCTATCTTACACCCGACGCATATGGGACTTTTCCCTCCACAGACGCGCATCGGTAAATTAGGGAATGAACTTGCATTCGTTGTGCGGTCCACGAAAAGAAGAGGCGTGTTCCGGCGCAAACGTTCCCTGGTGCTATCTTGCAGTCCCCGAAAACAATTCCGCCACTGACCAGGAAAAACCTGGTTTAAAGTCTCTGGCGTGTTGTCAACCTCAAGGGAACCCATTCAATCAACAAGTATACACACGTAATTTGCGATGCTAATTGTAAAATCACCCATCTCTTTACTCAGAATTACTCAGGCTCAAGCCACGACTGATTTATGGCAACTTTGCCATGAGGAATCCCCCCTTGGATGGGTGGCTGTGAAGGGGACAACAGATATCTGTTAAATACATGGTTAATGATGACACAATTTATGATGCCAGCAAGTGCATAAAATGCCATTTAATCAAAAACACACACAAACACGCAGTGTAGCCTAATTGTACGAACATTTGGCAGACTGAAAATGCGCGTCAGGTGTTTGGATAGAACAGGTACACTACTCAAGTCGCAGCATTCTTTGTGGCTTGTTGTATTTTACGCAACATTTCCATGAATCATGGATGTGTTGATGACATCAATTAGGAAATATTAGAGGACTTCAGGAAACGTGATGTTGAAATGCGTGCCAGCCACTAAATGCCCAGAAATACAGAATGGGAGTGGAAAGGTTATTTGACAGAAGAGTAATCTCGGTCTAATGTTAGACTACATTGCAAAAATATTACCATGCATTCATAACCTCGTGATTCAGTGAGAGTGAGTCCAAAACATCGGAAAGTAGGCTATGTCTTGTGACATTTCGTTTTTTACATTTTGTAAATCAATAGAAAAAATAATAGCAATCCGCCATGGAACAAGCGCGCCTGCACTTAAAGGGAATGTGAGATGACGATCTAATTGGATATTTTAGATATGCGTTGGGCGCAAGAATCATTTATCCTGCCAGTAAAATAGCAACAGCGCCCGGGACCCTCCCACAATGTAACTTGCGTTTCGCGTTTGATACTTCAGATCGTTAAAATAGGGCCCATAATCTCTACAGCTAGTCCCATGTCTTCTCCGAGGCCTCCTTCCAGCTGGACGTGCCTGGAACACCTCTCTAGGGAGGCGCCTAGGGGGCATCCTTATCAGATACCCGAACTATCTCAACTGGTTCCTTTCTACGCAAAAGAGCAGTGGCTCTACACCGAGTCCTTCACAGATGACTGAGCTTCCCTAAGGGAGATGTCAGCCACCTTCCTGAGAAAACCCATTTTGGCCACTTGTGCACGCAATCTCGTTCTTTCGGTCATGACCCAGTCTTCACGACTAAAGGTGAGGGTAGGAACCAAGACTGACCAGTAGATCGTCACAATGGTGCGGTAAGGAGAATGCAACACCGCCCTTGCTGCTCCAATTCTCCGGCCAATCTCACACTCTATTGTCCCCTCACTCGCAAACAAGACCCCAAGGTACTTAAACTCCTTCAATTGGGGTAAGGACTCATTCCCTACCTGGAGAACGCAATCCACCAGTTTCCGGCTGAGAGTCATGGCCTCCGATTTAGAGGTGCAAATCGATCCAGTGAGTGCTGAAGGTCACTGATTGACGAAGCCATCAGGACCATGTCATCTGCAAACAACAGTGATGAGATCCTCATCCCACCGAACTGCAACCCCTCCCCACCATGACTACACCTCGATATCCTGTCCATGAATGTCATGAACAGGATTGCTGAAAAAGCACAGCCCTGTCCGAGGCCCATCCTCACCGGGAACAAATCCCACTGACTGCCGAGAGCCCGGACACACGCTTTGAGCATGCAGAGTTTGGATGATCCAGAGAAGAGACCCCCTCACCCCATATTCAGGCAGTACCTCCCACAGTATCTCTCGGAGGACCCGGTCATATGCCTTCTCCAGATCCACAAAACATGTAGACTGGATGGGCATACTCCCAGTCCCCCTCCAGGATCCTTGTGAGAGTAAAGATCTGCATTGTTCTTCTAAATATCACAACTATTCATGTATCACATTCTTGACCCTTAGAGAAGCCAAACTGACCTAATAGATGTCAAGTTCTCAGTTGCAGCCATGGGCATCTGTTTTCATCATTCCCACAAAAACATGCATGCACACACATACACATAGATACACACACACAACAAACATAAGGAAACAGGGTCTTTCTCAATATGCATACAATGTGTTCTCTTAGAATGTCTTTGTGAGGATAACAATGTGGACAATGCATACAATTATATTTAAATAACACACCATATATTAGCTCATGCCTCGTTTCCTCAATTACTCAACTACCACCAATGAAAATAGCAATATACATGAATGGCTTGCAGCCTGTTTTACATTAAAAATAATAATAATAAAAAATATAGATCGTGCAAATAATATAAAAATATTTATATAGCACTTTTCACAGAGAAAGAATCACAAAGTGCTTTAAATAAAACATACAATAAAATACATAGCAGAAAAAAAACCCACAAATTAATAGATAAAAATAGAGATTGTAGAGCTCATCCAAAGGCCTGTATAAAAAAGTAGGTTTTAACTGATTTCTTAAATAATCCACAGTGACAGCAGGCTGTAATGGAGGAGGCAGAGCATTCCAGAGTCTCGAAGCTACTCAAAAGATCGTTCCCAACGAGTCTTAAAGTACGTATGTACTTTTAGAAAAGGATGTACACATTGTTTAATCCAACTATTACTTGATAAATGGTTAAATTAGCTACAACATAATGAATAGTATTACTGCCACAACTTGACTCAGACAATTTTTTCTAAAACGACCACTTTCTCCCTCTTTCACTGTTTTAATCACTTCTAAGTACTCATCTGTGACCCTACTGCTCCACCTGCTTCTCCATGTCATTGATGTTCCCTTCTTCCATTGCTTCATTTGCTTAATAGAAGTTGACACGTGCCATATAGAAATAAAATAGACTATTTGGCTAAACTAATAATCTTTCCTAAGTATTTCTACATTGCATTAGCCTAGTATGAACAGACTGTGCCTCAAACTCCATATAAAGATCTTGTCTGATATTTTCACTGTCATAATCTCCAGACCATTTTAAGACCTCATCTGTGACCAAGTTTGTTTATCTCGTACTGTCTCATTACTGCTGTTTTGTTCAACTGAAATCATTTGCTTGATAAATAAATAGATTAATGCTGTTTACAGATGAAATACTGTAGTTAATGTACACTGATCATCCATAATATTATGACCACTTATCTAATATTCTGTTGGTCCCATTTTTGCAGCCAAAACAGCCTTGACTCGTAGAGGCATGGACTCCACTAGACCTCTGAAGGTGTACTGTGGTATCTGGCTCCAAGACTTTAGCAGCAGATCCTTTAAGTCCTGTAAGTTGCAAGGTGGGACCTCCATGGATCAGACTTGTTTGTCCAGCACATCCCACAGATGCTCGATTGGATTAAGATCTGGGGAACTTGGAGGCCAAGTCAACACCTTGAACTCGTTGTTCTGTTCCTCAAACCATTCCTGAACAAGTTTTGCTTTGTGGCAGGGCGCTTTATCCTGCTGAAAGAGACCAATGGCATCAGGGGTTACCGTGTCCATGAAAAAGTGGACATGGTCTGCAACAATGCTTAGGTATATGGTACAGGTCAAAGTAACATCCACATGAATGGCAGGACAAGCATCACAATGCCTCCTCTGGCTTGCCTTCTTCCCATAATGCATTCTGGTGCCATGTGCACCCAGTCATCCAAGTTTATATTAAAAAAATAAACTTTATTATTTCCAACAGGAACTGAATGATTAAGTCTTCAGAAAATAATCCTTTGTTTACCAAATTCATACCCATTATTATCTTTGACCACATTGAACCATGACACAGACCCTGTGAGCAATGTTATTAATTTGATTATTTAGTTATTATTTAGTTTATATTATGGTATGAACATGAATGGCTTTTAATTACTTCAGGTTCAATATGTTACCAAAAATGGTTTTCATTTGAAACAAAAAAGGGTTATTCTAGGAACCTTAAAAAGGTGACAAATGAACAACCCTTTTTGGAATCATGTTTTTAAAGAATGCAGAGTTTTTAATAGTAATATTATTATATAATTTAAAATATCTATCTTTGGAATTTTTTGTAAGGCACTGAGTACCACAATTATTATGACCTCATTGTCTTTATATCTCAAATACTTTTGTTGCACATGTTGCCTTTAAACATTCAAATCACTGTATTTTATGTGTGCTAATAGTTAAATACTGTACTTATTTTTCTTACAAAGCAAATTTAAGTAGTAAGAAGACTTAAGAAGAAAAGATTAGAAAAAACAACGGTATGAAGCAAATTGTAAAGAACAAAAACAATTATCCATTATAAATGATTTCACTTTCAGGTAGTATTTCTGAACATAACTTTCTCCTGTCTTCGGATACTTCATATAATGTATAAATTTGCCTACACATGATTCACAAAATGTCCTCTAGACGATGAATGGAAGATGTTCAATTGCTCAGTTTCATCTAGCCTTCATGTCGATTTGGACATTGGAGGATGTCATTATTAAAGTTAAATGCTCTTGAGATGGAAGTATGAGAATTGAAAAGGTGTTCTGACAAAAAAAAGTGCACAAAGGGTACTTTTTCAGACGCAGTGACAGTTTGATAGTGTTTTTGTCTTTGATGGGCCAAAGACAACTGTAGTGTCAGTATTTGCAATTTGAATGAGGGCTTTATTCAATCTTTTGTTTCTTTTCCGGGCTTTTTAATGTCTTTGTGTTTCGTGTGTGTGATTGTGTGTGTTGTGTGTGATTGTGTGTGTTGTGTGTGCCACAGCATGGCCAATTGGTGTTTGTGTCAGGAAACAATAGCATCACAACATTGGGCACTTTTTCTCTACTCTCCTTGAAAGGTACATTATTTTAAGGAAAATGTGCAAGGCATTGTTCATATTTCTGTAATTAAACTGACATGTCAGAGCAACTGGGACTGTCTTGATACTGACAGAGATGTGCAGTCAACTTCAGGCCATCAAAATCTAATGCAGTACCTTGTGACCCAGATAACAATATCCCATTATAAAGGACTGGTGTAACGTGAAAAGAGCGTTACACCATAATAAACGATAATACAATATAGATGGCTTTCTTCATATATTTCAATAATTTGATGGTAGTCATCGGTAAGGGTTAGGTCATAATGTTGCAGCACATTTTGCTAGAGGCTACAAGAAAATCTATAGGGTTATGGGATATAAATTCTGGTTTATTAATAATCATCTCATTTTCTGAAGGCATAGTGAATTATTAATGATTTGGCAATGTATTCTTGGGGAATAGTATAGACATTTTATAAACAAAGATGATTTGTTAAGATATAAACAAAAAACTATTTATGCAGAGGATGAATAATACACATTATGAATACACAATTATATTGAGTAAGAAATGTGAAAAAGACATGCTCTTAAAAGGTGCATAGTTTTAACAGCAATCTTTTCTGGTATGGTCTGTGCACATCTACTTAGGTCACGGACAGGTCAATGTTTTATTGTAAGGGGGGGGGACAAAAATGGAGGAAGGTACTGGAATTTATATTTTTGCTTTAATTTGCTGTGTTTTTGTAACCTGTTCTCACTGCAATACGCGGGTGACTGTACATAATTACGTAACAGACTTATGAACATTCAAATGTGAACTTTCTTATGTATTGAAGAGCCATTCTACCAGAACATTTCCAAGAATAGATTAGTTGCAATTTAAAGTACTTGGGGAATGTTTACTTCAGACGTAACATGCTAGGTTATTGAGGTTAAGGTTAGGGTAAGGTGAGGTTAAGGTTAGGGTTAAGTTAAGAATAAAGAAAGGTTAAGGTAAACTGACTTCTTTTGTACAAGTATTTATGTTTCCATGAGTGCGGAAACAAACGTGTATACGTAAGGTGTTTTACGTATCGCCATAAGAACATCTTTTTATGGTGGGGGCAGAGGAAAGGGCAATGTGTTTATATTATTTTAGAATTGCTTCAAAGTGATATTTACAGTATTAATTGTTTAATTGCATTTGTTTGATGGTACCTCCTTATGTTGGAGTGCTAAGTTAAGTATCTGAGCTACATATGCAAGCCTAATGTTTAGGTAGAAATGTACTGTGTAGTATAACAGAAATCATATCTGCTGTATTCTTGAAATTTGATCTGCAATATTCAATATAATTGTGATATGGTTATAGCCATCTAAAGTTTTATGCAAACTTATATACTTTTGTTTACAATTTTATTTGTACTTTTGTTCAAATTATTCGTTTTTGCTCTACTACATGATGACCAAGATGTGTGCATATATGTAGATAACATACCTATGACAGCACATTTACATTTTAGTCATTTAGCAGACACTTATCCCCAGAGCATCTTATAGCACTTCAACTTAGGTTGAAGTGCCTTGCCCAAGGACAAAATGACAGTTGGCACAGCTCAGAATCGAACCGGCAACCTTACAACTACTAGTCTGACTCCCTATCCGCTGAGCCATCTGTACCCACCCATACTATCATTCATTAAGTTCAGTATTACTAGCTATTAAACTGATTCACATTTCTTGCTAATTGTCTAACTAAATGGAATTTACTTGTCAAGGTTTCTTTTTCTTTTTACTTTGGGTAAAGTCTGGTGGGAAGCCACCCCCTCCTCCAATAAATAATGTGGCTTATAATCAGCGACCATGACGTTCACAGTCTGTAGAACAAACAGAATGACTGAGAAAAACTGTAGGACAATATAGCAGAACAAAGACAGCAAAACAAATGGGAATGTTCTTATGTTCATTTTATTGTCCTGGAACAAGAAGTGTTCGGAAGACTTGTAACAATAAAAAGTACTGTGTGTACTCTCATACTCCATTCCAGTGTTTATGTTAAGACATTGTGCTGGCCCGCATGCTCAAGGTAATACCTTTTAATTGTTAGGAAAACATATTTTTCACACTTTAAAAGGTATTGCTATATACACTCACCTAAATGATTATTAAGACCAACACACTAATACTGTGTTTGACCCCCTTTCGCCTTCAGATCTGCCTTAATTCTATGTGGCATTGATTCAACAAGGTGATGAAAGCATTATTTAGAAATGTTGGCCCATATTGATAGGATAGCATCTTGCAGTTGATAGAGATTTGTGGGATGCACATCCAGGGCACGAAGCTCCCGTTCCAACACATCCCAAAGATGCTCTATTTGGTTGAGATCTGGTGACTTTTTTGGGCCATTTTAGTACAGTGAACTCATTGTCATGTTCAAGAAACAAATTTGAAATGATTTGAGCTTTGTGACATGGTGCATTATCCTGCGGGAAGTAGCCATCAGAGGATGGGTACATGGTGGCCATAAAGGGATGGACATGGTCAGAAACAATGCTCAGGTAAGCCGTGGCATTTAAACGATGCCCAAATGACACTAAGGGGCCTAAAGTGTGCCAAGAAAACATCCCCCACACCATTACACCACCACCACCACCAGCCTGCACAGTGGTAACAAGGCATGATGGATCCATGTTCTCAGTCTGTTTACGCCAAATTTTGACTCTACCATCTACAATCTGAATGTCTCAACAGAAATCGAGACTCATCAGACCAGGCAACAATTTTCCAGTCTTCAACTGTCCAATTTTGGTGAGCTCTTGCAAATTGTAGCCTCTTTTTCCTTTTTGTAGTCGAGATGAGTGGTACCCGGTGGGGTCTTCTGCTGTTGTAGCCCATCCGCCTCAAGGTTGTTTGTGTTGTGGCTTCACAAACACTTTGCTGCATACCTTGGTTGTAACGAGTGGTTATTTCAGTCAAGGTTGCTCTTCTATCAGCTTGAAGCAGTCAGCCCATTCTCCTCTGACCTCTAGCATCAACAGGGCATTTTTGCCCACAGGACTGCCGCATACTGGATGTTTTTCCCTTTTCACACCATTCTTTGTAAACCCTAGAAATAGTTGTGCGTGAAAATCCGAGTAACTGAGCAGATTGTGAAAAACTCAGACCGGCCCGTCTGGCACCAACAACCATGCCACGCTCAAAATTGTTAAATCACCTTTCTTTCCCATTCTGACATTCAGTTTGGAGTTCAGGAGACTGTCTTGACCAGGACCACACCCCTAAATGCATTGAAGCAACTGCCATGTGATTGGTACTCAACCAAGTACCAATTGCATTAATGAGAACTTGACCGGGTGTTCCTAATAATCCTTTAGGTGAGTGTACATTACACATCTTAACACCTGTGACCTGCTTGACTATTTATTAAATTTACTATTAATTGAAATACCATACATACTAAGTAAGGGAGCCCACGTTGGTTAAGTAATAATGGATATAAATTCAGGTTTATTAAAAATTATTATCGAGTAATTATCATTATGAGAACAGTATTTGATTAAGAAATAACCAGCAATGTAGGCCTGGCACCAGGATAAAGTGACTGACGGGGCATTGTTTTCTATTATACTACACATATATATATATATACACTGTGTATATACAGATATACTGTACCTATCCTGCTATGCTATTTCATTTTTATAATCAGAAATAACAACACAACACTCCTGTTTCAAAATCTACTTTAATGATACCGTAGCATCTGCCAAGCCATACAAAACACAGGGTTGCCACAATACATTCTGTAGCTCCATTTGTAATCACAAACAAGGCGTTCTTTTGTTTACAAGCATACATTTTTGCACATTTATGCCATCAAACATGCCTCGAGCATGTAAATCATTCTCATATTTAACTAAAAATTATTAAATTACTTAAACTGTATGACTGACTCTGGTATATGTTGGGGGGATTAGCAATTTTTCTAAGTGGTATTTAAAACTTAACTGAGGGGCTAAGCCCCCTCTAGCCCTCTCTTGGGCTGGCCCTGCAGCAATACCTGAAGGTAGATATTAAAAACTGTACAGAGACATTTTTGGTGAAAATGTACAGAGGCATTGGTTGGGAAAAATGTGCATTTTCTTACGTGTAACATGATATTTTTTCCTTCTATAACCTTTACTGAAGCGTCACTGTATAACCTCTATTGAGGAATCCATATATTATGTCTATTGATGAAGACATAGAGCAAAAAGTCACTCTCGAAGAGAAGCTAGTAAAAGGTGTCTCCAGTTACAAAGAGAAGACCAGAAACGAAAAAGTTAAAGAGCAAAGGTAAAGAGCATAGTGGTGTTCTGGACATTGACGTAAAGGTATTCCTTAGATGGTGGTACAAAAATGGGCAAACAAAAGAAGTGAAAAGGAAGAATCTGCAGCTGGAGAGAATCTGCAGCTGGAGGCTGTGGGAAAAGCAGCTTGATTTGGTTCAAATCTGGTAATTGCCTGCAGCTGATTTGCTGGATATGTCTGGTGATCAGGACATAGTTGCCGGGGCGATAATGGTAGGAAGGTGAATAAGTTCCACAGCCAGACAGCATGACACTAGAGTGGCAGAGTGGTCCATAGTGTTTGTTTTCTTGATACTTCAGAGACAGTCCAGTTTTTGCAGTGTAGAAGCTCTTTGACAGCCAAGTCTTCCTCAATCGTCCCTTTGAGCATGACATATGGTGCCATTTGGTTTAAGCCTGCCTCTGAACGGGGAATATTCGAAGTAGATTATGATGCATGTGGTATTACAATGCAGCAAGCCAGTTCAATTCTCTTTATTCGTATTTCTTGTTGGATTCAAATTTCTTCTTGTTGGAGGATATTCTGTTTTTATTTATTTTTTTGGTGGGGAAATATGATAGGTTTGGGTGACAAAACTATTTGAAATCAGAACAAAGGCTGGCAAAAAATTGTTGGGGCATTGTCCAAATGTGACTCCTTAGTAGGCACTGGATGTGAATGCATACACAGTATCTGTCTCATAGGAAACACTAAGACATACATTCACAGACAAATCTGTAGTACCATACTATCTGGCTTGACCTGTCTATTCTAACTCTCATTCATTGTAACAACTGCGTTGACAACGGTTCATAGCATTCATCGGTTGATGCTTGGGTCAAAACCCAACCCCCACCAATATTTCGTTAAAGAAAAAAAAACAAATACACAGGCTGGCATCGCCAAATGTGCTTCAAAATTAAATGGAGATAAAGAGCATATAGAAATGTCAAGTGTTTCTTTCATGCTCTTTCCATCTCGACTATTCCAACTCTACTGCAGCTCTACTATTCCTCTGTTCAATTTCGTTCTCATTATTAGCATGGGAACACAATGAACAACACTCCAAACACATTTACACTCAACTAATGTCAAATAAATCTACTTTTATTTTATCAGGTCTCTCTCTGTCTCCATTGACTGTCGTGCTCTTGTCTGAGATTCTAAATCTCTGGATGCGGTCTTATCACTTCTGTTCTCCGGAGATAGCTCTGGTCACAGCTTTCCGACACAGACAAGGGAGGACGATGTGTGTGTGAAAGGCGGACCCATTCTTTGTTTTTTTTTAGGCTTTGGCCCAAGTAAAGGCCTGTTGATCCCGCATACATCAACCTCCAACATGGCTTGTAGGAAGATGCAGCGTTCCTAGATGTACCAGTACATAGTTCTTCAAACAGTTGTTTGTTTTGAATTTCTATGTCCCCCAATACTAACATTTTCCAGCTGCTTTCAGTGTGTTATTGTATTTTCTAATACACCATTCTTTATGTTAAATAATGAAGTGAACTAATGATTCCACGAGTAGACCGGAACCTTTACTAAATGCAGTTTGTACTTTCACAAAGTTTAAATGAAATAATTGGTCAATTGAAATAAAACAACTGGTAAATTGCTGCAGCTAGATTTTTCAGTCTCCAAGGGATGTCAACCATGACAGAGTAATGAGACTCAGTTACCAGGGGTTAGTCTCTGCGTAACCATGGCAATGTAGAAAGAGGGCTCCAGACTTTGGGTTCATGGTGACTTTTTCCTATGCTGGCGCGTGTATGTCTGAGGCATTTGTGTGTGAAGACTCAGAGCGAGATTCAATCTGATAGCTAGCCGTCACTTGCTTAGAGATTGTTATGGCAATGTTGGAGGTGGAACTGCAGTAAAACTTAAGCAAAAAACCTAGAGTTGAATTTATATAAATTCCATACAGCCTTGTTTACAAGATTAAACACTGGAATTTGATGATATCAAGACTGATATAAATACTCAGGATTTAGTGTAATGACTTTCTAATTTGTGTGTTATTATTTCCATGCAGCCCAGGATTTTTTCATCTGAAATTCTAACGTGAGTGGGACAGGGGAGACTTGGTGACAGTTATCTCTGGAGAAACTGCTCGCTGATTCGACAGGCCCAACACAATTTCTGCCATAGATCCAAAACATCAGCTTGTACAGATTGTAGCTTGGCCTAAGTCCAGATAAGCTGAGGCAGAACATGTTAATTGTTTTTCTTATTCCAGTTGAAAAATGTTGTCAAAAATATTAAATGGAATTAAAATTATTTTAAATATTTTTCCGTTCTATGCTTAGCAAAAGCATTTTCATGAAGAATCTCTGCCAGATACAATATTTAACATAGACTAAATCTAAAATACATTTAAAAAATAAAAGTAATAATAATTGGTTTTATTTGTCAAGCGGTTTTCTTACATAAAACAATGTTAACAATGGTCCTTGACAAAGCTTTTTTGATCCACTTCGCCTTTATCTGTAACAAGGCCAGGGACCAGCAAAGTACATTCCTCTGCCAAGGAGACATGCCAAAAGCCCTGTCAACCAGAGATTTAGTTTGCTATGGGGTTACTGAAGACTGATGGACCTGGAGTAACAAAGGGTCTGTTTGGAACCGAAGGGTAGGAGGAGGTCAGACAGATACTTGGGTCCAGAGTTGTAGATGGCTTCGTGGTCTGAACCAGGATTTTAAAGTCAAGAAGCGAGCATCGGGTGCAGGTAGAGGTTAAACTGTGCTGAGGAGATGTGTTCACAGGGGGAGGCGAGTTCACATTCAACAAAGTTGTGGACATACCGTAGTGTTCTGTGTCTACGGACTTTCCAAAAGTGCAGACAGGATAGGATAAATGCGGGTGGTTGTTTTATTTCTTTTGGGGGGCAGGGATTAGCTGTTAGTCTACAAATACAGAATAAATCTGTACAGTATGAATTTTTGCATCAGTTCCACTTCCCACACACACACACACACACACACACACACACACACACACACACACACACACACACACACACACACACACACACACACACACACACACA
>JACXGM010012513.1:12517-23969 GCA_016801145.1 Umbra pygmaea | reverse complement strand
CACACACACACACACACACACACACACACACACACACACACACACACACACACACACACACACACACACACACACACACACACACACACACACACACACACACACACACACACAATAACAATTGTTATTTTTCTTCAAACCTGAAACCTAAACCAGACCCAGATATCCATGTCCCCTATTTGCTACCATTATAGCCTCACCCAAAGTTGAACCATAACCTCATTACTCTATCTTGTATGCAGAAGCGTCAAGCACCTACTTTTTTTTAAGGGGGCACAGTGTGCACAACACATGCAAACGTGTGCCCACAAATACGGATATTAAAACGAAAACCCACTTGGCTCAAAAATCTGAGAGGGCACGTGCCTCAGTTTCAATGGGCATGACGCCTCTGCTTGTATGCAAAAACATGACCAAACCCTAAATACTTACCCTAGCCTCTCCAGTAATGCTTAAATCTAAATTTAAAACCAATTCTACTAACTCTGTGCTAATTCTTTCTTATCTCTAACCCCCTAAGACCGAAATTGTATTTTACCATTAGGACATGCCAAATAAACTCTAGGGGACTAGAGGTTTTTCTGTAGAAATCAAATCTCCACATTTACAAATAAACATGGATGACATGCATACATGGCCCTTATGTGGCCATTTTTGTCAGGTATTATTATCTGTATGAAGATTTTTGGTCCTAATACGATCTGTTAAACCAAAACACACACACATTAGCTGATGAACCTAGTTTGTGTGCAGTTCCATAGACACACTCGTGCTTTCAATGAAGACAGATGACCTACACCACTCTAACACACCAGGAATGTGTATGCAGGTGCGTGAGTGTTTGTGTAAAACAAACTTGACATACAAGACATTTGGTGTCAAGGCAATGAAGACAAGAATAGCTAGGGTAAACATGCTCATTGATTATGACATGGTAACCATAACAACATGACTTATTATATCTAAATCTGGTCTAAGGCCAGACACACTGGTCTTGCTGGTCACTGGCTGATATTTAAGCAATTCAGAAACAAGTGAACCATCTCGGTAAAAAAGGCAACATCAAGTTATTATTTAAATACACTTTCTTTCAGTCATGGTGATCCAACTAAATTCTGGAAAGCTATAAAATACCTAAAACGAAGTAGCCTCTCCTCTCTGCCGAATACGGTTAATTTCATTCTAAAACTGTAAATGACAAAATGAAAGTACGTGATGCGTTCAATCAACATTTTGTTACAGCAGGTCATTTTTGAGGGTGGAAATGGTAATGATGTGAAACTTCCAGAAGGAACTGATTGTGACCTACTATAGTACCATGTTAAGACAAACTGTTTTCTCTCCAGATGGTTTGTCAGCAAAAGTTGTGAACCCATCTTACTCATTTCAGCGGGTAACCTCTAAAGAGGTTTTTAAAGACCTTTCAACTAATAATATAAAAACTGCTACTGGGGCAGATGATCTTAATCTGTGTCTCCTGCAGCTTGATGCTACTATTATAGCTGAGCCTATTAAACACATTCTTAACTTATCCATTTTAATGGGTATAATTCCTAAGGTTTGGCAGACCGCTCTAGTACGTTCACTTTTTAAATGTAGTGACCCCAGTTGTTTAAATGAATATAAACACATTTCTAGACTTTCATGTCTTGTGAAAATATTTGAGAAAATTGTATACCTGCAGCTGTGCTCCTTTTTAGATGAACATTGTAGTTTGAATGCATATCAGTCTGGTTTCAGACCAGGTCATAGTACCACCTGCTACTCTGGTACTGAATGACATTATAAGTGGTATTGATAAAAGTAAGCATTGTGCAGCTCTGTTTATGGATTTATCTAAGGCTTTCAACACTGTGGATCACCCATTACTTCTTAAGAGGCTGTCATCAATTGGACTAGACCTGGCTGCCTTTAGATGGTTTAAAACGTATATAACAAATTGAACACAGTGTGTGTTTACTGATGGTCTACATCATTCTTGATGTAGTGAAGGGCGTTCCACAGGGATCAATTTTAGGTCCGGTTCTTTTCATCATTTATATTAATAATATTGGTTCAGCTATAAATAACTGTAAACTTCCCCTCTATGCAGATGATACGGTTGTTTACGCTTTTGCCCCTACAGCTGACCAATACCTTTCTGAGCTTCAATCGGCATTTATAGCCATACGGAATGCTTTTATTGAATTGGTACTGGTACTTAATGCAGGCAAAACAAAGAATATGTTTTTTTTAAACTTTATGACTTCAAATAAGAGAAAACAAATAGTTGAATCTACTTTTTTTCCTGTGATTGATTATGGGGACACCATCTACAGTAAACGCACGCCTCTGCCTCTCAATTATTTATATCATAGTGTTATTCATTTTATTATGGGAGACATGTTTAGTACCCTTCATTGCATGCTTTACCAGAAAGTAAATTGTCTGCCTTTAAAATCCTGTAGAGAAATGCATTTTGCACTT
This sequence comes from Umbra pygmaea, assembly GCA_016801145.1. Classification (NCBI taxonomy): domain Eukaryota; kingdom Metazoa; phylum Chordata; class Actinopteri; order Esociformes; family Umbridae; genus Umbra; species Umbra pygmaea. The sequence continues at coordinate 21,503 of JACXGM010012513.1, read as the reverse complement.
TTTGTCTACACAGCTCTTTTGCACAAACTACCACCTTTTATTAATTAACTTTTAACTATTAGATGTACTGGCTACCAGGCCAGAGCTCAGGGATGTCTATCACTATAGATCCCTAAGATCTCCACTGAATTGGGTAGATCAGCATTTAGTTCTGTCGCCCCTCACATTTGGAATGAATTACAATGTACTTTAAAATTGGAGGATCTGGTGCCTTTAGGACATTTTAGATGTTTAATTGAAGATCATTTTATTACTGACTGTGTTTGTTTGGTTTGATTGTGTTACTTTCTTATTTCATTTTAATTGTTGTATTTGTTTTGTTTGTTTACTGTACATTGTATTTTAGGCATTTTATTGTATGATGATATTTCATTGGTTAGTTCTGTCACTGTTGCACACACCTGGACCAGCTTTAAAATTATATATCAGTAAGAGTTAGTGGCTTACATCAACAACACGTGCACACACTCATTACATAACATGCACCCAAGCTGCACACAAATGCACACATGTATAATAGTGTATCGTGTCTGAATTTGGCAACTCTGGAATCGATTACTCCTGTCTCTATTCTTCCAGAGCCTTGACTGAACAATCACACATCAGAAGACAAACAGCGGTCTTAATGAATGGATAATTGGAAATACATTGCATTAATTCAAATCATGAAATGAGAAAGGGGCAATCGACAGATAATGAATATTATCTGTCAGCAATCTAGCTGTTGTAATGTTTGAACATAACAGATACTATTTGGCTGACTGGATTAGAGATTAACATGGGAGGATAAATTATAATCGTGGGAAGAAATTGATTGGATATTTGGAGAAAATTATTTTCTGTCTACATATCTGTTGTTGCTAAGCCAGTACTCTGGTTAGCTGATGTGCTTGTGTGGTTTATCTTTTCATTTTGGTTTGTTTGACTGATTTTGATCCAGTTTAAAGACACAGGTTCTCTGAAAATATTTGAGACTTTACTGAAGATTGATCTCTTCAGTGGGTCTTTTGACTGAGGGAATTCTGGCCCAGGAGTGCCAAGGTTAGTAGTAAAGTCCTGGATTGACAAACCACCCTTGTGTGTCCTGCCAGGTGAGGTGACCCCCTCTATCCACCTTTATGACTCAGAAGAGTTTTAGGTATTAAAAAGTGTTCCCCCAGCAGATCTGCCTTGGAGGAAGGACTCATTTTATTGGATGTTTCAAACCAGTGGGCAGTAACACATTGTTTATAATGACAATTAGTATGCCAACCTAATCCGTTCTTTTATCCGTGCGTATATATTTAAAAAATAGTGAGATGGCACCACAGATGTTCACCTCGGTGTGTTGGTAGGGCGGGTCATACACAGGTGCTAACATGAATCTGAAGGAAATCCTAATATGAGGGGCGTCTAAATTAGGTAATTTTTCACCAGGAATTCCAATATGAGTTTATTTTTTGGATAGGATGACTCTAACCTACATTATTTTTGTATTTCAAAATTGCCAATTATACTCATTCAAACAACTTTTATAATATATTAACAGACATAAGGGAAATTATTTATATTTACAGAGCCAAATTAAATTGACATATTTATTAACTAGTGAACTGCATGAATACGACTGGATACAATTACAATGAACACTCTCTTGACTTCCTGAGCTTTGTTGGGTGGCACAAGTCCTTCTTTGATTCATTCCTGGACCTCAGCCTCCTGTTGGTCTCTTGATTCCCCCATCTCTCTTTTATTGTGAAAAGAAGCCTCAGGCACCATTTTAACATCCATCTCAATATTTTGCATGTGGCAAGGCCAGTTTAGCACATCCATGGGGGTGTTGATAAAGTTTTTCACCTCTGAGATGCATAGCGAGCAAGTGAGAGGTGGCTCTGACACACCTTCTGACCAGCTGATCAAGTCACCAATGCTGGAAGCATGACAATCGATGTCAGGTTTCCTTCTGGTTCTGACAGAGGAGTTCCCCGGCTGAGTCTCTGGGCCCCCCTCTCCCCTGATGGCCAGAATTCTCTCCACCCCCTCAATCCTCTCCCTATGATCCTCAGAACACAGCAGTGTTTGGAGTATACCTTCACTGTGGGCATACCAAGCAGATCTTCTCACTGCCGGCATCACAAGGTCCAGCACTTCCTTCCTCTGAGATTTGCCAACAGAGATCTGGGTGAAGAGCCACGTCTGTAGCAGAATTGAGGAGCATTCCAATTGGCACAGAAAACTTGTTGTCTGACCGAGTAGGGCCATCAAGGTCAATAATGAGATCACACAGGGGTAGTTCACCAGTGTGCAGGTTGCACACCAACCAGACCAGTTTTCTCCCCATTTGCAGCTCCAGCTTCCCCATTACTCCAGCATTCATACCAGTGTTGACATTTGTTGACCCACAATGTCTTATCAAAACCCCTCTCTTTTAGCCAGGTAAACCGGACCTTAGCAATCTGCTCAGCATGTGGCTTCTGCTTAGTTGCTTTTTCTGGGGTAAATTAGAACAGATAGTTACTGCCAGGCTCACTAGCAACACCATAGTGTTTTTCCTTGGTCTTTGAAGGAAAAGATTGGTCACAGCCCTCAGCTTCCATCATCACATTAGTCAGGTCAATCCTCCCATCAAAGAGGATGATCCCCCTCCTCCCTACATTTCTTTTTCACCCAGCTCTCTCATCAAATTCCCCTGTTCTCTCCTTACCATGTTCTTATCAATCACTTTACTTGTGTTGTCTTCTGTGATGACTCCTACATCATTCAGGGCTGCTGTTGCTATAGCTGCAGTTGGCCTCAGCCCTATGCCATACCTTACACTAGCACAGGGAGTGTTTGGAATCTAATCCTAGTTTTTCGTACCTTCACTGCAGGTTCAGGATCAGTTTCAGGGACAAACTTCAACTTCATCTTCAGCATCACTTCTCTTCAATCCCATATCCTGATCACCATCTGCCAAATATCTTTCAACATCTTTCCTGACAGCCTTCTATGCTGCTACAGCATTTTCTCCCTTGCTCCTCCTTTTCTCTGCCTTCTTTCCCATCTGCTGCCTTTCAAATGTCCTCACTTGTCTCTTATGCTCTTACAGATCTCTTACTGTCTCCTAATGTAAGCAAGTTCTTTCACAAGAATCTTTAACTATAGAAACAGTTAATTTGGGCTTGGATCCCACAGCCCTCAAAGCCTCCCTCCTTACAACTGGTAATCTGACACTTGCATGTCAAAATATCAAATAACTTCTCTAACTTCACTATGAACTTCTCTTTGGCATCAGGTTTCCCCTTCCAAAGAGAGAGAAACTAAAACTAGCAAAGCATGTTGTGTGGCGGTCAAAGATTTGGAGCAAAAAAGCAACAGAGGCTTTGCATATGTGTCTGGACTACACTGATTGGGACATTTTCAGGTCTGCCACTAACAGCCTGAATGAATATACAGACACTGTAACTTCTTAAATCAGTTTCTGTGAGGACTGCTGTGTTCCTACATGGGACAGGGTGACCTACAAGAATGACAAACCCTGGTTCACAGCTAAACTTAGACATCTGTGTTTGGCAAAAGAGGAAGTGTTTAGGAGTGGGACAGAGATGGCCACAGAATAGCCAAATACACATTTGGAAAGGCAGTTAAAGGACAATTCCGGCGCAAAATGAACCTAGGGGTTAATAACACATGGGTACTGAGTCGACTGCTCTCTGGGACATGTTTTCATGCTAATCGAATGTGCCCAGTTGTAGTGCAAACTGATAATTACCTTACCTCTGTTATCCCAATAATTACATCTGTTAACTCAAAATGGCGCCTGTGTACACTACAATGTTTACATTTCTTTGATTCATATACAAGACATGAAAAAAAATCATTGTTTGGTAAAACTTACTTGGCAATAAATATCTTTCTGATTCTTTTTGATTTGGTTAACAAAGGACTACATTTTAAAACTACGGTGTGGTTAAAGTTAGGAGTAATGTCAGATATTCAAGAATAAAGACTGGGAAAATAATGCTCATGTATACTTTTGCAATGTGATGTGAGCTCTGCCCTCTGTTTTGAATCAAGCAAGTAATTTCTTACTCCAAGGCAGATCTGCCTGGAGAACACTTTCCAATACCTAAAACACGTTAGGATTCTTGCGATACTTAACGAACGTGGAGTTGAGTTGCTGACAAGATTTATTTGTCTGATTTTGTGCTTCCTGGGGTTTGGGTGGAGGGAGAAAATTCTGTTGACAAAACTCAGGTTAGTTGGTTGCCTGCTGGTATCACTTTGAATATCTTGATGAACATTTCATTTAAAAAATTGCCTTTAAATGAACAAAAAATTGCCTAATAATCTCTAGCTGGCACAGCCAGAAGAACACTGGTCCTCTAGGTTTTTTCATTGGTCCCTGCCTTTGTTACCACTATATATCAACGTCTTATTACTTCCTCTTTGGTGTTTTAGGCTGGGTATCTGGTAAGCAAATGTTCACAACTGTTGATGTAAAAAAGGCTATGAAATCCATGTTCTTGATTGCTTTATTATTGTTTGCATATCTGTTTGGTCATTTCAATATATGTTTGTCTACTTGTATGTGCTTTTTTGGGTTATTACTCTTTATATATTGTATACCTTAAGGGCATGCATTATTGTGTGTGTCTGTGTATATTTGTGCATGTTTTTTACCTGGTTAAAGGCAAGGGCCTGATGCTCTAGGTCATTCTCTGCAGCTCTGCGACTCTTAGATGCATCAGAGGGACACTGAGACAAAAAAGTAATTGGTCAATGGTGGACATGGAAGTCTATAGCCTGGAAATATCAGGACATGTGTACTGTGATTTGTGAACTGCCTGAACACATCTGAACCGAAAAGCGAAAACAAACTAATTGAACACCATTTTGATAAATTGAGCGTTCTTCCATTGTAACACACCTGAAATAAAAATGTATGTCTAGTCATGAAAGTATACACCTTAATCTTGTCGCTTTCACATTTTTCATCTTTCTATGTTTGTGCAATCTATTTTGAAATGTTAGGCAGTGTTTAATTTCCAGGTGTGTGTGGTGGTTGAAGAGAGGGGAGGAGATTGTTAGTGTGTATGTGTCTGTGTGTGTGTGTGTTCTGATTCCATTTTAAACATTGCTCGCAGGAAGCCCGACAGCAAAGTTCCCTGAGCGGAGGGGGGTGGATCTCGTTCCTCGTTTCCTGTTTAAATCATTTCATATCATTTCATCAATAATTCCAGAGGGTTCTGAGAGTCTTGTCGAGTTTTCTGGAACTCTATACTTCTATCAGCATTCTAAAGAACTCCTCACTCTGTTTGATTGTCTTTCAAAAATAGGCCTACATACAACCTACACCCAAACAAACAAAAACAAGCTTTAGATAACACCTGCATACATACTGAAATTCTGTACAGACAAAAACTGACATCAGGGCAGAAATGGCTTCACGTTAAAAAATATGTTTAGAATTCGTAGAGCTCTCTATCCATACCTGACTTTTACTTTCCTGATTCTTTTTTTCTCTTTCAACATTTGTTATTCTGAACAATCCATTTGAAATGAACTGTGTCAGAACACTTTTGGGAGACAAATATACTCAAAGGAAGCTGGTCTATCTATTAAGCATATTAACCGAACGATATTGCAGAGCTGTGCGAGATGTCGTGTGGCTAAAAGCATATTGGGCTGGTTATAGGAAAGTGTTGTGATGATTTGCATTATGGGTCCCGTGTTACAGTCCCGTGTTACATTGTGTTAGCATTGCGGGAGCTTTGTTTGATGGTTATGTAAGGATTGTGGGAGCATTGATTGTGTGTGATGATTGTGTGAGTGTGGTCTGATGGTTGTTGCAGTATCGAATGATGTTTGTGTTACTGTAATTGTGTGACATTTAGAGATCTCACCCGGGCTCCAGGTATGTCACAGCAGGCCTCCTGATAGGCCAAAGACGCATCACAGTACACCATCACCTGCTGAATGTCCATCTGAGAGAAGCAGATAGAGAGAGACCCCCATTAAATCTCTAACACAGACCCTTATAAAGGTTCTCCCATGCCCGTGTTTGTACTGCCAACTTCACACCACAACCAATGACCAAGCGTTTCCCTCCTGGTCCTCCAGTGCGTACCTCTACAGGGGCAGCGTCGGTGGTTCTGATACCCAGAAGGGTGTGTCCTTTGGTGGGTAGCTCTCCGCGGGGCTCCAAGTATTTTGTCTCGATGGAGCTGCAGTCCACATGGAGAGAGACTGCCTCCAGTGTGACGCTTAGGGCCAGTTTGTGCCAGCGACTGTCCCGGAGGGACTCCACGTTGAACACACACCCCACTGGCTCCCCCTGGGGGGCGGCGCCCCGTGCACGGAGAGACAAAGTCCCCTCCGGGCCGTTCAGATCCAGAGAGAACTAGAGGAGAAGAGATGAGATGGATCAATGTGATACCTGGTTGATAAGCAACACATCATCTCTGTCCTTGTTGCTTCCACTACGGTGTCTCTACATCTGACGGAATATTCTAGGTATTGCAGGTGCATGCAATGCTGAAACGATTGGCTCACTGTCTCATTGAACATGCTGCTCTTGTAGCCGGTGGGAAAACATAGAAATACTGCAAAGTTAACACAGACGTAACATAGGCCGAATTTATTAGATTGTTTGCCATCAATTCATCATGGGGTTGTTAAATTACAATAGTAAAGAACAAGTAGAGTGAGTTGTGTTAGCTTAGTCAACTTAATAAGACCAAGTAGAGTGAGCTGTGTTAGTTTAGGCAACTTAATAAGAACAAGTGGAGTGAGCTGTGTTTAGTTTAGTCAATTTAATAAGAACAAGTAGAGTGAGCTTTGTTTAGTTTAGTCAACTTAATAAGAACAATTATGGAAATGAACAAAGATTACATGGACAGAGAGAGAGAAAAAGAGATGGAAACACAGAGAAAGAGAGACTGAAAAGTGTCTGTCACAGACTCTGTTAAGGAACCTGACGTTCTTTTAGTTGCTCCGCATATGTGATGTTATTACACTGTAAAAAACATCCATGATTTTTTTTTACAAGGTACCAGTAGTTTGTTTCCAGTACTTTTTCAATTATTTTATGGACATTTCATTCAAGACAATAACAGAAAATAATTTATAAACACATTAGATGTCTATCACAAAGTAATATCAGCTCTGTTTGTTAATGGACATTACTGTGTTATAAAGTATTTTCTGTTATTGTCTTGAAGGAAATGTAGGTAAAATAATATAAATATTACTGGTATATTTGTTACCAGTTCTTTTTAATTTTGTTTTATGGAACAATGTTTTACAGTGTATGGTTTCTGTCCTGTGTGAGTTGTTTGTGTTTTGTTCAGATCACATGACCATATGAACACCCACATGTGTTCATTTAACCAATAGATCTCTTGCACTCATTGGTCACAGCTGTAACCACTTATTCATTATCTGTGTATTTACGTTCAGTCAGAGTGTATTGTGGTTGTCATTCATTGTTACCTGTCGTCGTCTGAAGTAAGTATGTGTTAGTGTATTATTAGTAATACTAAAGGTGCATTTTGCCCCACGAGGCATTTTTGTTTTGAAACAGTGTTTTCGTAATTAGACACAGTTTGATTTGTGAATTCTCCTTCACGTCTGTCTCCATCCTTGTACACCATGGACCAGTATTATGATAGTGTCGGAAAAAATACAATATTATTTCAGACAGGTCGACATTAACGTGAATGCTACCGTAAGTAATGACTCTCCCGAATGAATGGTAAATCATGAAGAGGGAGAAAATTAAAGAGTGACAGATGAAAAAGTATCACCACCTGATGTGATTAACTGGGGTTACGATCTGGAGGACATATAGAATGAGTGAGGGAAAGAAGTGGGAGTGGACACATTACCTGGGGGTACCCCTGTTCATCAGAGATCTGGAAGAGGTAGATGTTGTCTCTCAGTGTTTTCTTCTTGAGTAAAAGAGTCATGACCAGTGTGAACTCATCTGGAACTCCATCAGGAAACACCTGACTGAGAGAGAACGCTGTTAGACATTAATTCAGGTCCCTGACAGAAGTGTAACAATATTAGACCTACATAATAATAGAGAAATGTATGTGTGTTGTTTTGGTAACAGTAAGTTTATGCTGATACTTAAATGTGTGTTTGTATATCTCTGTTCATGTGTGTGTGTTGAAATGTGTGCGTGGACAGTTTAATAATGGAAAGTTGCTAGAGAATGTGTTAACATAAGAGATGGATGCCAGCTAAGCTCATCCTTCTCCGGGCACATTCTGTCTGTTTCTGCTAAAATTAACACACACAATAACTGCGACTGACAGACTAGTGTACCACATTTAAATCCACACTTCACTACAGAGGTGCTGGTTCAAGCACATTTGCCTTTCTTGCCTTTTATATAGAATGTAATGCCACACTAATGGAATCTGTATGTGGCTACATGGCCATCGAATAATTTTGTTTGAAAATGTTTTCATGTTTGAAACAAAGAAGCTCATTGACGAGGCTTCTGCTTAAATGGATGCACTTGGAGGAGATGACATTCTCCAGTCAACAACCACTACTGAGCTTGCAAGCACCAGACCCACCTAAAGACATTTCCAAGAAGTGTGACATAGAAAGGCAACTCTGTCAGGATAACTAGTTACAGGGTGAAGAAGAAGAAGGAGCAAGAAAAGTCAGATAAAGATTTCAGATTCCTGGGGTTGATATGCGAATCTTACCATCCGTTTAACTTCCTGTCTAAAAGCCAGCACTTTAAGCATGTCAGTGTCCCTATGCATGTCCCTGGGGGATAGGGATGTGTGTAGACCAATACACCGCCCCCTATAGGCATTCCAATCCCCTTCTCCAATCATGGGATGGCCAAGCTTACTTAGCTTCAGGGTTTTGTCGGGTGGTATGCTGGCAACACACACACACACACACACACACACACACACACACACACACACACACACACACACACACACACACACACACACACACACACACACACACACACACACACACACACACACACACA
>JACXGM010012513.1:0-12417 GCA_016801145.1 Umbra pygmaea | reverse complement strand
CTCTTTAAAAAAAGAGAATGCCTGAATACTGTATAAATGGAGAGAGATAGAGCGTATGATATACAGAGCGAAAAGTCTTCCTTTTAAAGAAAAGAGAGAATTAAAGGGAGAGACCGAGAGAAAACAAAGATGCGAATAGAAGAGGTTTGATTAGACAGAAAGAAGTCAGAAAGAAAAAGGACACATGGGAAAAGACGAGGTTGAAAATGGTGCAGAAATACACAAGGTTTAGAGATGGAATGGGGACAAATACAAAACAAATATTAATGTCTTTATTTATTATCCCTTGTCATTCTAACTTGTAACTTTTTTGCTGACTTTTACAACACCGTACATAGCCTATCGTATAACATTAAACTTATTTGTCCCTATTTCATTTTGTTTTCCCTGTTCTCGTTTCTTTTTTTATTCTCCGCTGGCTTTAGCAATGAAAAACAAATATTTCCCATGCCAATAAAACCCTTTAAATTGAAAACACAAATCAACGAGGGCAGACAGATTCAGATGTCCTACACCTTGGAAGGAAACATGCTGTTAATCTAATTGTAGAGGAAATAAAGAGGCGTACAAAGCAAGAAATATAACTCACATTTTAGATCGGAAAAGCACCTGGAGCTATGGAAAACCCGCTGCGAATTCAGAGAGTGAGTGTATATTAATCTGCAGCTAAGCAAAACTCACAGGATGTGTGTATCTGAAAGGTATATCCATGTGTGCTTTCCAGTATTTATGTCTATACTTCAATAGTACTGTATATTTGCAGGAGTAGAACTGCATTTAGTACATTGATTTTGGAATATAAAAGTAAACGGTACACATAGATATCCCTATTTTCTTCATTTCAGTCACATGAAACTGAATCAAACTACCATTTGTCGTCAGTTGGCTTTTGGGTCTAAAGTACAGTTTTTCCTTCACAGGAAAACGAATGAGCCGCATTATTTGGCTGCTATTCAGGAATGCTGAGAGGATCAGCAAAGTGGATTAGTTTCAAACGCAAAACACTATCAATTACACTTCAATCACACTGCATTCAAACACTTACTAGGAATAATGTCATGACGTTTGGGGAGACTCAAGAATTGTAAAGGGGCTGTGTGAGTTTGAGTCACACAGACACATGTGCAGGTGAACATTAGTAGACACACACAGACATGCTTTAGTGCACAAATGCGCCTCAGGGTTAGTTCTTGTGGAATCACCTGTCACCTTGACTTGATCTGATAACCCCTGTTCACTTATTCCTACACTTGCGTATTCATGTGTTTTCCCTCGCCACCCCTCTGCTGAGAGAGAGACTACTAAAAAATGTTTCATATCAGAGCGGAGAGATGATGAATATTCTGACTGACAGGCTGTTATCCTTCACCAGTGTATGTGGAATGAGGGTAAGGAAGAATGGGGGGAAAAAGCAGCCGGGGGTTTTCACGTTTATCAGTTTATTCACATCAATAGGTCAGGGTTAAAACAGGATAGATAATGAGAGAGATAGAGACAGAGCAAGGGGGGGGTAGTGGGTTAAAAAAGACAAAGATAGAAAATCAACTGAGACATTGGTGGCAGACTTCCTATACATACGGAGGGAAATACACATCACTCACTTTTTATTTTACAGAGACCACCAAAGCCTGGCACCCTGCCTTGTATACCAAACACCCAATCATAACAAGAACTGTATCGAAGCAGGCAGACAAAAAAATCAATGGCAACTATGATGAAATGTGCTTCAGCATTACCATTAACAGTGACTATAATCACCAAGGATCAGCACTCAAATAGCAGATTGAGGAAGTTACAGAAAACTCCCAGGAAATCAGTGAAGCGGCAAGAGGGACAAGCAGCAAGCAAGCACGCAGGGACGAGGTGGCCGGTACTCTGAGGTAAGTGGCTACTGAAGAGTTCCCATTAGCAGAAATCCCTCTCGCTGCTCTACACCCCCGAGTAGACGTGCCCGAACAGGTCAGGTTCCTTCAACACAGCCTGGTTCCTCCTGGCACTTCGTCTTTGCACTAATACGATTTTGCACGGCTCCAGCAAAACAAATCGTTTTTTTTAAACCCTGAAAAACATTGCCCTGAAACGGATCCACATTTGATAGAGCCCCAGCAATCCTCTTTAGTGTTGTTAAGACTCTGAGGTAAACATCCATCTATTTGGACAACCATCTCTCTACAATTCAAAAATGTCCATTCACAGAAATGTATGATTGTGTCGAAGGAGGACAGACAAACTTCAGCCATGTAAAGGCTTCAGTGGGTGACTGTGGGTTGACTCACATACAGCTCCGTCCTGGGAGACCTACTCTATAATATATTCATGGCAGATATTATATCTGAACATATTCATGCATTAACATTCTTACCACAACTTGCCCTTTCAGATAACTGCCGGATCACACTTCACATTAAAATATTTATGAAGTCAATCCCAAATCCCACATCAGGAAAGCTTGCTATTCAACCGCCTCCTGTTTAGAAATAGACAAAGACCAGTGATATACTATACTGTATGTCACAGCAGCTAACAACCAAGAATATGATAACATGCTAAACATCTTTCAGCACAAAAGTACTGTAGAAGATAATTAAAATAATTTACCATAAATTGAAGTTGGGTAAACACAAACTTTTTATTTGAAATGTAAACCTTGAAAAAAGGAAAGCCAGAGACTCAGAAAAAATTAGTTAAGATGTGTTATACACTACTCTTGATTTCAGCCTCTTATTTGGAGTCCTCACCAAAAACTCTAGAGAAGAGACAAAATTGTAGTGTGTAAACTTGCGGGTCTCTTGAATTTCACGAGACCTCTGGAAGTAGCGCAAAAGAAGACTTCGAAAGATCCCACATGGGGCTACGGAAACAGCCCAGGAGAAATGTGTAGGTCAATGAGCTGGTTTCTGAGCAAAGTGCTCACGCATCCAGCTCTAGACGTCTTGAATGTCATTCCATGACACACCCACAAACACGCAATTGCCGTCTTGAGACGTGAGAATGTAAATCTGAACAGTATGGAAATAATTTTGCCTCACATCAAGCTTTCTCAAGCGGTCTCGAATAATATGTGGCTGAAAGCTATCAGAATGTAAATGGGACCTAAAGCCTAAAAACTAAAAAATACTTATCACTACAACACAAGTAAAAGAGAAAATCAAAGCCCTTGAGTGTGTAGGGCCTTTGGGCCAATGTATATTTATTTTGCACTGTAGTAGCTACAGGAAGATATCCTCAAACACTTCATCTGTAGCTACAGGATACTTTCTACATTCAAGATATAACTTCAAGCACATTGCTTTTCAGATTTACCGTACAAAAGTACAGAATATTCAAATAATCAAAAGCGGAGATACATTTAAAATCATGTTTAAATCCATGTTTAATTCACTTATAATCTAAAAAAATTACAATGCCTTATATAAGTATTAACCCCTCTTGCATGTTTCCACATTTTGTATTCAACCGTACATCTCAGAATTTCTCCCAAATTACGTTCTCAGGAAACTATTTTAAAAACCTGAATTACGTTATATGCCAGTTTGTATCATGCAAGCTGGAATGAAATCGGATTGTATTGGGATTTTTACCATTCCTTATGCACAACATACAGAACACTTTGATTTTTTTATTGTTACACAAAAGTTAAAATAAACCAAAATAAATATGTTGGTTACACAGGTATTCAAAGTGTGGAACCGTCTAAGCGGGAAGAGTATGCAAGGCACTGTAATGACTAACAACACCTATACAAGTTTACTTTTAATTTCACACAGCTGCCAAACTCAATTATTCAATGATAAACATGGAGCAGGTTAGAGAACACACTTGCGAAAAGAGGTTGTTGGCCTTCATAAATTAGGAAACTGCTTTAAAAGCAAATATCGAATTAAGCGAGGACCAAGGTCTTTGAAGGATCTGGAGATATTGGGTATGGATGAGTGGCCAATGGGCTGTGTTCTTCCACCTCGTCAAAAGAGAGGATGTAGTGCTGTTATGTCAAGGGTAGGGTGTACCAGGTCCTGAATGCAGAGTTGTCAATAATCATGTCACACTTTTTCTTTGAACATATTCGCATCAGTAAAATGTTCGATTTCTAATATTTCACATCCAAGATCAATATGACAAACAACAATGAGAAAATGTAGTAGCATTTTACACTCCTTTATAACCTAAGAGGGAAGGCAAGACATCAGAGCTGTAGTGTGGTATCCTGAGCATAGTCTTGCAGGAGGAGATACTGTATGTATATGGAGCTATCAAGGTACAGATGACTCCATCCAAATGCTGCAGAGTGACATCATATTTTAAGATGACCCAATTGGCAGCTCCTGAGACATGTTTATCAATTATTTAGCTAGATGGAAAATCAGAGAAAAAAAATAGACTAAACAACAACAACCACTCAGTTGTTTACAAAAATAGTCAGGGATCCCAATCAGGTAGTACCCATGAGACAATAAATGCATCTAAACATTTCCCCATAGTACATGTTTTACAATGTAAAATAATGTTAATGTGGCAGAGATTTTTAAATGCCTAAGAAACCACAAGCACTTAACTGTGTTGTTAATGTGACTGTAACTGCATTGTGTTACCACTGGAGTAAATCATGTGGTATTCTGGTGATTTAATAAAATAGCACTGCAGTTTGTGTAGCGGTTTTTCCTATTACAGTTAGGATGGAGAAAGGGGAACCGAGATCCTAGATATGTACAGTCATGGTCAAAAGTTTTGACAATGCCTCAAATAGAAATTTTCACAAAGTCTGCTGCTCTGTGTTGATTATGGCAATTTGCATATACTCCAGAATGTCATGAAGAGTGATCAGATGAATTGCAATAAATTGCAAAGTCCCTCTTTGCCATGAAATTGAACTTAATCCCCCAAAAACATTTCCACTGCATTTCAACCCTGCCACAAAAGGACCAGCTGACATCATGTCAGTGATTGTCTTGTTAACACAGGTGAGAGTGTTGATGAGGACAAGGCTGGAGATCACTCTGTCATGTTGATTGAGTTAGAATAACAGACTGGAAGCTTTAAAAGGAGGGTGGTGTTTGAAATCATTGTTCATCTTCTGTCAACCATGGTTACCTGCAAGGAAACGTGCCGTCATCATTGCTTTTCACAAAAAAAGCTTCACAGGCAAGGATATTGTTGCTAGTAAGATTGCACATAAATCAACCATTCATCAGTGCATCAAGAACTTCTAGGAGAGAGGTTTAATTGTTGTGAAGAAGGCATCAGGGCACCCAAGAAAGTCCAGCAAGCGCCAGGATCATCTCTTGAAATAGATTCAGCCGCAGGATCGGGGCACCACCAGTGCAGAGCTTGCTAAGGAATGGCAGCAGGCAGGTGAGTGCACGCACGGTGAAATGAAGAGTTTTGGAGGAAGGCCTGGTGTCAAGAAGGGCAGCAAAGAAGCCACTTCTCTCCAGGAAAAACAAATACCGGTATTGACTCTTTGCATAAACCTCCTGTTATTGTCAACAAAAGCCTTTGAACCGAAGTGGATTGCTTGTATTATACTATGTGAGTATACCATGGTAACTACTGACAAAAAGATCTAAGAAGATCTTTGAAGCAGCAAACTTTGTGGAGACATATACTTCTCGCATTCTCAAAACTTTTCAACACGACTGTACAGCGCCTATGGGGAACTATAACATAGAACTGTGTGTATGTGTGTTCCAGGTCTACATTAGGTGTTTGTGGAGAGGCACACATTGAAAGATACATCTCTAAAAACGGTAGAAATACAAAGATCTGTGTGAGCGTTGTCATAACAAACATTTCCACAGACATTTTGTTCATTCACTTACAAACCAACAAGTTTTTAGTAATGAGAACCAAAGGAAACAGCGCAACAGGGAGATTTCAGTATGAAGTTTTGAGACAGGGGTTCCCAAATGTTTAGCCTGCAAATTCATTTTGATACAGAAGCTGTTTTGCAACCCCACCATTTTAAGAATATTAAGACATTTTCTGCTTCAATGGGTAAAATTTACAATTCTCATTTTGTCCATGTCATATTTTTTTTATCAAGAAATTATGGTTTTTAAAGTGCATGAAATGTATAAGATGTAAATGTAAAAGTTCAAAAAGTAATCAGGCAATGTTAAATATTTTGGTTTGAAAAGCACAGCATTGTGTTATCCAGGGGAATATTGGGTATTGTAAAGGGGAAGAGAAGTCACACCTATCACAGTTGAGGTCACACCTGAGAGGACCTATCACTGTTGAGGTCACACTTGAGAGGACCAATTACTGTTGAGATTACGCCTGAAAGGACCTATCACTGTTGAGGTCAAACCTGAGAGGACTTATCACTGTTGAGGTCACACTTGAGAGGACCAATCACTGTTGAGATTACGCCTGAAAGGACCAATCACTGTTGAGGACACACCTGAGAGGACCAATCACTGTTGAGGTCACACCTGAGAGGACCAATCACAGTTGAGGTCACACCTGAGAGGACTTATCACTGTTGAGGTCACACTTGAGAGGACCAATCACTGTTGAGATTACCTCTGAAAGGACCTATCACTGTTGAGGTCACACCTGAGAGGACCTATCACAGTTGAGGTCAAACCTGAGAGGACAAATCATTGTTGAGGTCAAATCTGAAAGGACTTATCACTGTTGAGGTCACAATATTATATACCCTAGAAAGGAAATGACTTTTATGTAAAAAATTAAGTTATTTTAACAACATCTGGCAGCTAACAGAGGCTTCTGATGTCCCCATGGTTATTCATTTTCCTCAGATTCTCTCTCAACCCTATTAAATAAAAGTTTTCCAGACAGGAAAAAGAGTTGTTGTTGACAGAGGGAGAAAATCCAGAGGGTGAAGCAAAATAAAGAAGTAATATTGACAGAGGGATGACTACTGAGGCTGTGTCGTTGCGGATATGGAAAAAGATGGAGAGGGGAAGAGATAGCTAGAGAGCCAGCTGCAGGTTTAAAGGGACCTACTCTGTAGGGTGGATGAGAGCGGTCTTGCCCAGGCGGAGGATGACAGGTCCTCTGGGGTTACGGAACTTCTTGACCTCTGGTGTCTTTAGCAGGGAGAAGCGCTGCACCAGATTGAAACCTGCATCACATCCATCACCACATTAAACCTCAGGCCAGGCAAATGAATCAATCACAGAGAGGAGCCACAGTAGATCACAAAGGACAAAGTAGGTGAACTAACTGGGTGTTTGTGCCAGTATGTCCAGGTTTGTGGGATTCTGCCTGTATGTCCAGGTCCATGTATTTTTTGCCAGTATGTTCAGGTCTGTATGTTTGTTCCAGTATGTCCAGGTTTGTTTTTTCTTCCAGTATGCCCACAGCAGGTCAGTGTGTTTGTAACTTACCTGTAATGTTGTGACTTTCTGAATAAGGGAATTTCCAAGCTTCTACTTGTTGGATTGGGCATGGTACTTCTGGAGAGAGAAACAAAGAAAAAGAGTTTGAAAGAAAGCATGAGAGTAAACAGTGATTGGGTGAAATAACATTGAGATGGAAGAAAACAGTCAGAATAAGTGAAAGGAGAGACATCCACTGTTGAAAACATGGCCGTGTACAGCAGGTCAGCCTCAGGGCGTACTGTGGATCACAGACAGAACCTGTCAACGTGTCAGCTGTTGTGAGCCAGTCGGCTAGGGTGTGTTTTCAGTGTGGAAGAGGAAGAGGAGGAGATAAGGAGAGAGACAGAGAGAGGATCTGACAGCCTCATCTAGCAGACGGGCCTAGGCCATGTTTAATGGCACAGCACTCACTCCATCAATAGACACTTGAGTCAGTCACACGAACACACAAATATATGTGATGTATCTTCTGCTGATGTATCTTCTGCCTTCAGCAGATTTCAGAGAGAAACATGATGCCTGTCAAAATGTGTGCCCTCCTTACTGTTTATGTTTAGGTAGCAGGAGTTACAGGAGACACGAGGTACTGTAGGAGGGGTTAAAGGAGACGTTAGGCACTGTAGTAGGTACCTACTGTAGGAGAAGTAACAGAATAAGTTACTGTAACTCGGAAGAGAACATGAGAGGTTAGGTACTGTAGAAGGAGTGACAGGAGAGGTTGGGTAGCAAGAGTAACGGAAGGTGTTTCTGTGTTGTCTTGTACAGTGGCTCTCTAATGTGATTCCATTAAACATCAGGGGTCCTATTTTAACGATCTAAGTGCACGGCGTAAAGCGCATGGTGCAGGTGCGTTACCAAAAGTTGCTCTTGCTCCTATGCTCATGGACAACTCCTACTCATGCTCTCCTTTCTCTGCAAGAGGCAAGATTCGGAATGATTCAAATTTCTCTTGGCAGGGCTAAGATAAGAATTACAACTTTCACAGACGTTGCTCACGTCACATCTACATCATCACGCTCAGCTTGACGCTGCGCAGTACGCTCTTCTATCACCGAAAAAGTGCTTCTGATTGACTTCACTCGGTTTCCATAGGAATGAATGGCGT
This sequence comes from Umbra pygmaea, assembly GCA_016801145.1. Classification (NCBI taxonomy): domain Eukaryota; kingdom Metazoa; phylum Chordata; class Actinopteri; order Esociformes; family Umbridae; genus Umbra; species Umbra pygmaea. Next base: position 3,966 of record JACXGM010012513.1, on the reverse strand, counting down.
CTGTAGGTCCATTCATATACTGTCTCTGGCTGTGCGTCGGGTGCAAAATAGGAATGATACATGCGTCGGTGTACAAAGTCAATTGCGCTGGTTGCAAGATAGGGCCCTTAATGTACATGATGTACTGTATGTGTCTGGAGAAGGCAAGGGTTATGCAAAGAGTATGAGTGCCATGGATCTAAGCTTGACACGCACATACATACACACACTAAAAAACACAGAGGAAACACTGCTCCGCCTCAGGGCTGTTACTGTTGGCCAGTTTGTTAAATCGAAACCAATTTAGCGCTAGAGTAAGGCAGAGTGAATGGCTAGCTAATGAATGACTCCAATTAGATCGGGAAGTGCTGAGTCACAGAATAGAGTGTTATGTCTGTGTGTGTGTGTGTGTGTGTGTGTGTGTCTGTGTGTGTGTGTGTTGACAGCAACATAACACACGAGAGTTGCTAGCCTGAGGGTTTGAGTTCCTCTCCCAACCATGAAAGAGAAGCGGACGAAAAGGATAAATCAAAAGCTTTTAACAATTGTGTTCTTTCATTCTATTGATTAGGTAGACCAATGTAAGTGATTTAACCAGTAAATGTATGTGATGTTTATTAGTTTTAATGTATCAATCCAATCGGGATGAATGAAGCCATCAAATTCAGGTTCACTAGCATTGTATTTATTACCACACATAAAAGTAAATAGGTAAATGCTTTTATATGAAGACGTAAAGTAGATGACTTTTTATTGGACAAGAATAGATCACCCTACCCTGTTTCTGACCTCTTCCTTCCATTTGGTACTTGGTGAATATAACCTTGAAACCATTCTAAATTCATTTGCCAAATAACATACTGTATACACTCACCGACCACTTCATTAGGAACACCTTGCTATTACAGGGTTAGACCCCTGCATTCCTTTAGAACTGACTTAATTTTACTACGTGTTGGAAACATTCCTCATAGATTTTGGTCCATATTCACATTATTCCATCATGCAGTTTCTGCAGATATGTCGGCTGCAAAACGTGCTTGATTAGATTGAGATCTGGTGGTTGTGGAGGGTATTTGAGTACAGTAACCTCATTGTCATGTTCAAGAAACCAGTTTGAGATGATGTGAGCTTTTTGACATGGAGCGTTATCCTGCTACAAGGAGCCATTAGAAGATGGGTACACTGTGGTCATAAAGGGATGGACATGGTCAGCAACAATACTCAGGTAAGCTGTGGCATTCAAATGATGCTCAATTGATACTAAGGGGCCCAAAGTGTGCCAAGAAAATATCCCCCACAACATTACACTACCAGTCTGAACCGTTGATACAATGCAAGATGGTTCCTTGCTGTCATGTAGTTTACACCAAATTCTGACATAACCATCTGAATGTCACAGCAACAATCAAGACTAATCAGACCAGGCAACGTTTTTCCAATCTTCTATCGTCCACTTTTGGTTGCCCTGTGCAAATTGTTGCCTCAGTGTCCTGTTCTTAGCTGACAGGATTGGCGCCCAGTGTGGTCTTCTGTGCTGTAGCCCATTTGCTTCAAGGTTCGACTGATATACCTTGGTTGTAACCATTGTTTTTTTGAATGACTGTTGTCTTTCTGTCATCTCGAACCAATCTGATCATTCCACTCTGACCTCTGCCAAGGCATTTTTCCCCAGAGAGCGGCCACTCACTCAATATTTTCTCTTTCGGATCCTACTCTGCTGGCTTCGTCTGGCACCAACAACTATGCCATGTTCAAAGTCACCTTTCTTCCCCATTGTGATGCCTTGGGTTGATGAACTTCACCAGATCATCGTGACCATGTTTACTTGCCTAAATGAATTGAATTGCTGCCAGATTAGATATTTGCATTAACCAACAGTTGAACATGTGTACGTAATAAAGTGGCTGGTGAGTGTAAGTTCCCATATACTGTACGTTTTCATGTAAATGTTTTTTGGGTGCAGCATATTTATTTTCTTAAATAATTAGGTTTATTTCACAACATGATGTTAAATAATTTAGCAAAAAACATTTATGTTTCTCTCTGAAATACAAGGCAAAAGAAGTATAAACCACCAAATGTGATGATAGAACATGTCTAAATAGAAATAGTTCTCTTAGAAACAGTTTAAATATACTTTAGGGAGATTAAAAGTGTCTCTTTCTTTCTTCACTTCACAAACTTTAATATGAACATTTGTGATTACATTCATGAAACGACTTGGCTATTTTTTATCTATTGCAAATTTTTTTGGAAACTTTGCTGTCTAATAAAACAACATACAAAAGACACTAATTAATGGTAGCAAACTACTGTCAGTTTTATGTGTGATTTGCTGAAAGTAAAAATTTTTGTAGCCAAAAGAAAAAGCAGCATCCTACTGTTGTCAGAGGGCTCAGTGGTTAGGGAGTCAGACTTGTAATCAGAAAGTTGGTGGTTCGATTCCCGACTGTGCCAAATGTTGTGTCTTTGAGCAAGGTACTTTAGCCTACACCGCACCAAGATGTAAGTCACTCTGGATAAGAGTATCTGCTAAATGCCTTAGCTGTTATTCCATCATTGTGTTTCACAGTCTACTAATATTTTGGTCAAATAAATATGAACGGGTTAATTAACAAAGCTAATGTTTGAGTGATGTGTAAAAATATGCTGCATGAAGCCCTTTTCATTTCCCACTTTGTCACAGAGTCACCATGAGCTTTTTTTTTGTGAAAGCAATAGGCTACCCCAGGTGTAAGATCACATTGTTCTGTTTTGATAATTGATAGAAAAGGGAATACATACACCAAGCAACATTTAATTCTAATTTTCTCTTCCTTAGGACGGGCTTTGGGGACAGCTAAAGTCTACACACAGGAACCACAGGACAACAAATGAGACCCAGCTACAGCAAGAACAAACAAAATTGCTGAGAGCAAAACACAACTATATCATTTGTAGCTTTTCCTCTGAGAAAGAACAATTGAAAGACACCAGTTCTGTAAAGAAGTGGGCAATGTAGCTTTGAGAAATGTGTCCTGGACTGTCGGCCTCGTTTGGTAGAACCTGAAGAAACTGTTGATGTTGGCTTTTCCTATAGTCAACTAGATTCTTTTTCCGCCAGAAATAAAATCACTTAATGTTTTTTATATGTATTTAAGTTGCAATGTAGTCAATGTTTAATAGGCCAGTGTACACTCTTACCACAAAGACTGTCTTTATATGATTTTTCAATTTTTTGTACAGTCATGACATATTGGATATTCAAAACCTACACAAGCTGGAAGGTGCTTAATTAGATCATTTCCCTTCACTGCTAACTTCAATTGCTGGTCTCACAGGACACTTCCATCAAAATCACTCACACGTGGACTACACTGGAGATATTTGCTTACCTGCTCCTAACCTAGAGATAATATTCCAAAAAAACCTGGGGAGACTTGGAACTCTATGGAATGTTTAATTTTTTTCACATTTTGTCTTATAGTGCATTTATGTCCTCGGTGAGGCGGTTTCATGGAAAATTACTTGAATTGTAGCTAGACAGGATACCCATTGATTGCAGCACTATTAAAAATATTCAAGACTTGACATTGTTAAGAGTTATAATGTCATATGTGAATTATTCCATCTCGTTTCACCTTCCCCATCAAATTGTATCGTTTTAGTGTCTTTTTAATAACTTAGACACTGCTCAGTGTAACACAACCTATACTGCTAAAGATGAAACCCAGATCCTGTTCCAAGCACAATGACCCCGTTTGCCCCCAGGGTTGAAGGCTGTTTTTGAATATATTGTTGTTGACATTCCTTTTTCCCTGAAGTTTGAAATAACATTTTTTCAAGACAAGGTTGGACGAGCACTAGGAGCTGGAAAGGAGTAGAGGATCATGGGAGTTATCTGCTTTATCAGGTAGAAATGGACTGGGCTGTAGATCAGTGTGTCACACACACACACACACACACACACACACACACACACACACACACACACACACACACACA
>JACXGM010012512.1:0-23914 GCA_016801145.1 Umbra pygmaea | reverse complement strand
GTGTGGGGGTGTGTGTGTGTTTCTGTTTCACATTTATCTGCATAGTTGCCCTACTGAGTTATTTAGGATTGTACACTCATGATTTGGTACCAAATCCACCATATAAAAAAGATTGGCTCCTATGCTAATCCTCTTATATAAGCCAAAAACAGATTCCTATAAGATAGCTTCTTAAAACTGTTTTAATTAGGGGTGTGTCTCTTAGTGAAAAATAGAATAATTTAATGTGATCCAGTCACCCTGATATTAGCTATTTTGGTAAATTAATTCATGTTCTGAGTGTAAACAGAACATAATAATACAACAAGGTGGTTTGGCAGCCCCAGTGGAAAGCAACACACTGACGCTACAAGCACCTCGGCACAAGTAGTGTTCTAATGCCTGTGCATCACTCACCTATATTGTAATAAACACTTCATCCTTTGTGCAATTTCTTTACTTTCTCTTTTTTGTTGTCATATACACAAGTTAGCTGTAGTTACTGTAGCAAGCCAGGAGTTTAGATGGAGTTTTCCGTTGAAAAGCCTAGTCTGACTCCTCAAGGCCTCTGTACTCGATGTTGCCGACCTTTCGCACGACGTGATGTCATGGGAGCGCTGTAACTGTGTATACATGGGCATGGTGGTTGCAACACTAGTTGCAGTCTTCTCCTGAACAGAGGTGTCGCAACTGAGGAGAGGCTACTGACTTTGCTATTTCTACGGACTAGAAGAAGAAGGTAAACAGTGGCAGAACTGGCAGCAGCATTGATGTTAATGTCAACAGTAGCTAATATGATATTGGATTGGAGGCAGAGCAGCTGCTTTTGAGCCTGCTTGCAAAGAAACAACTAAAAATAACGTGGAATGTTCATCCTTTGAATAACGTCAGACATAAATATGGTGAGTTCAATATCCTTGTGAAACAAATTAGGATGGTAGACGAAGCAAAGTTTTTGTAATGCGTCTGCACAAGGATTCAATGACTTCGTCGGATCAAGCCTGTTTCCGCTTTGTCTTGCACCACTGAAATAGTGGTGTGCCAGCGTGATCTATGTCATTTTGACGCGTCACATTAGAAAGCAACAGGTCAGCAACTGCAAGTATACAGAGGCCTTAACTGCGACTTCACTTTGACATGAGCTGCATAACTTCTATCATGACCGGATTAATTAGAGAGTGCTGGCACAATGAGCTGAATAACTTAAGGATCAGTGTTATCACCAGACAGATTATCGAAGTGGCAAGCAAATGCAAATCCCTGGTAAACACAGCGTAAAGGCTGAAAGCCTGACTTGCTCTGCACAACGAGCTGACACATTTTGCACAGAATGTTTATCTGTGCTTTGTCTGGCTTCAAAAAGCCATACCATTGCTATATTACTAATGTTGTACTTCCTTTTTTAGTCAGAATTTCCTTCTCTTTCTTTCAATTTGCTTTCGCTATCAATCCGACTCATTTTTTTAAACATTAATTCAACATGGCTGTCAATGATGTGCCTGAGCAGTGTGAGCACGTGCCTGAGCAGTGTGAGCACGTGCCTGAGCAGTGTGAGCACGTGCCTGAGCAGTGTGAGCACGTGCCTGAACGTGCATGCAGTGTTGTTGGCTACTGCTGTTTGATTGGCTGTTTGCGTTAGATGCAAGTTAGCAATGTTGTAGTTTGTGGAACGTTTAACTACAAAAACATATGACTATCGAAAATATTACATACGTTTATCATCGATATAATATTTTTTGTCATGATAATATGGAGCTAAAAGAGTCTCAATAAAGATAAATGCACACACTACATTCACATATGCACACAGGATTCATACATGCACACACATGATTCATAAATACACAAATGCACACAAAATTCACAAATGCGCACACAAAATTAAAAAGCACAAAAGATTCACAAATTTTGTACACAAAATTCAGAAATATACACATTGTTCAGAAAGGCAAACAAAATTAAAAAATATACACAAGATTCAGAAATGTATATCTGATGCACACACAAATATATCTTGATTTACAAACTGCTTGCGGTCTGCAAACGTCACTGCATTTGTGTGTGAATTGTGAGACTCCCCTGACTTTGCTCGACATGTATTGGCTCGACATGCATTTTTTTTAAACAGGGAATGATCTGCAACCAATCAGATATCTCCCTTGTTTTAGCCAATCACAAGAACGCACCCTACGTGGGGGATTGTTTACTTATAAGCCAATCACATGAACACGTTCACACAGTGCCGGGAATGTTTAACTAAGATTAACATTACTGAAAGGACAACTGTTTTCTCTGCCTCTGCCAAGCATTTTCTGCTAAAATTTCAGCAATGAAAGACATATTTTTGTAACACTACTTACAGTAATAATTCAAACATGAATATTACATAGAAATTATACACCGATCCATCCATAAAATTATGACCACCTGCCTAATATTGTGTAGGTCCCTCTTCAGATGCCAAAACAGCAGCCCCATATGCAAAAAGCAAGCTGTAAAAGAGACATGGGTTTCAGTTGATTACTCTCTGTAAAGGTAAATATAATAAAAAAACAAACAAGACACCGATCGTAAGGCAGCGAAACTACCGCTGCCCTATTCAAGACACATTGTGGAAGGTAATTTAAAAGATTTGGCTAGGCAACCATATGTTGCAGCAACACATTTTTATCAGTCTTTACATGAGTCAATCAACTTAAATATTTACACTTAAAAACTCTGTGTCCTGGTAATGTATCACCTCTGACCAGGCAAACAATTGATTCTTCAAAAGTCACTCCCTGTTGTCTCGCCCAATATGCCTTAACATCTCGCTGTCCAGTCCTTTTTGTTTTTTACTTCATTTTCCCTTTGTCCCTCCTTAACATCGGTTTTCCTTGGTGCATTATGGTCATATAAGTGGCTATTTAGATTGCATAAGTTGTCAAAAACATTAAGATATTGCTTTGGCAATTTGAAAAATAATTTCTCGAGCTGGATGCGTGCCCACTTCGCATAGATACCAGACCAGCCCTTTTGACCTACAGTATACGTGAATATACATGTTTCCTGAGAAATTCCTAAACAATTGCATATACATTTCCAAAGCTCCAGATGGGCTCTTTCGAAAACATGTCACACACTACCTTGGGAGGTGGCGTGAAATTTTGCAGCTATTCTATAGAGATCTGCAAGTTTACACAATAACATTTAACTCGTCTCTTACTTTTTTCGAGATGCATACATGGCTGAAAGCTCTCGTAGTGTAAACGGGCACGTATCTCGAGCTAGGGCTGGGAGATATGGCCAAAAAATGATATCACAATATAAAATAGATATTTTTTCGATACGATATGCCTAACGATAAATTGAAAGGACCTGCTGTGACTTGATTAAATCAAAGTGTATAGTCTGCTGTATAAACAAATAAAAACAATATATACAAAAAAATATTGATTGACCTTGTTATAGTTCTGTTCAGAAGTTTCAGGTAAAACTGATCTACAAGCAATATGAAATACTCCTCATAAGTTGATGTTTCTTTGTTTTAGAAAAAAAACAGCTGTTATCGCGATATGTCGATATGGGATATTATTCTCGATATTATTTTCAAAAACTCGATAACGATAAATATTGAATTATCGCCCAGCCCCATCTCGAGCATCCTGCCATTAGGGCTTCTGTCCTTGCATGGGACAAATAAAATTAAAATATGGACTATTAAAATAGTCCATATCTGACTGGTCCAATTTGCTCATCCCTCCATATGACACATTGGAATTGTGCTCAACAATGAAGTTTAAATCCCTACCTGAACCTGCATTGAAAAGGTGAATGTCTTCAATGTACAGGACATGCTAAAACATGTACGGTAACTATTCCTGACACTCCCCCCTCAAATCCATTCTCCTCACCCAATCCGCTCCTCTTCACCTCCCTCATGTGATCCCTCCACCCCCTTCCTTCTCACCTGACTTCTCTTTTACACCTCCTGTTCTTCTTGCTGTCGTCCTCAGTTTCTTTGTTAGTCCTGTTTATCTCCCCTCTGTTTTTATTGCCACCAGTCATAGTGTATTAGGCTGCAGCAGACTGCTCATTGACATGCCTCCCTCGTACGCCCCTCTGCTATGTTCACTCTAATGGCAGAGCAGTCCTGCGGGGTTGCGGTAGTGTGATGTTGCCCTCGTCGGCCAGCTAGTGCTCAAGCTGTCATACAGGCATCAGTTAATGCCAACACGCGGTGCGTTTGTTTTCACCTTGGCTGATAATCGAAACACGATGTGGTCAAAGGTAGTCTTCTATGTAGGGTGAAGGATGCCATTAGGGATAGAGCCGCTATGTGAGATGTAGAGGCGTTAAGGGTACAAGTGGCTCGCGTGTGTTGTTATTCTGTTGTTTGTTTTTCTGTAGAATCATTACAATGTGAGGAGACTAGTGATTTAGTTCAGTTCTGCAGGTGCTTAATTCTTTACTGTCGCTGTTGAACTGAGGTGCGTCAGTGTGTTAATGTGTGCATGGACATGGGCTGTTGTAATGATTCAATGATCATGGAGTCAAAGTACAGACTGTTTGCTTTAATCAAGGCTATTTTCATCCATATCGATGAATAATTTAGAAATAACAGCACATTATCTACGTATTCTCCCGGTTGGCTTCGCAGCTGTTTCATATCGGGCAGGTGTGTTCATTTGTGCATGTACAATGTAAATTTCTAGTTCTAGTTCTATGCATAGCATTTGTACTGTCCCAATACTTCTGCTCACATAAAATGGAGGGGTGGAACTTTGAAATTGTTGCAGGTCTTAGTCAGACAGGTGGAAATAAAGGTGCCTCATGTCATGTTAATCTTTGAGTCTTATTTACATATGCTTTGAATGTACAGCAAAAATGGCCATTTTGACTTCACTGTCCCAATACTTATGGAGGGGACTCTATGTAAATGGGCTCATGGATAATCTATCATTTGGTTTTGAGCAGGCTGCTTGATGTAAAGGATGAACAACAAAAGGAACGGTGACTCAGTGTAATAGATACCGTTGTTGAAAAATCTATGCTACCTTCATCTATTTTTTCTTCTTAACTCAAAGGGATATGTGGATATTTATTTTTTCTCTGTGTTCTCTTTCCCTCCATGAGTAAGTCGATGTTCACATGGGGTGAATGGGACTTTAACTCAGCTGCTTCTTAAGAGAGTCCTAAGGCTGTCCCCCATGTTTCCTATGAAAACATTTCGTAATTGTTTGTTAGCCACCATGTGGAACAATTGTTTCCTTTACAAGAAACTGACACAGTTTAAACCTCAAATTTGTGGCTAGTCAACATGAAGAGCAGGCTGGCACATATTATCTGTTACATACTGTTTCTGTGGTTATACAACAACATTTAACTTAGCAGACTTTGTTGGTTTTGGGTTAAACTCAGACAATGTCTTTGCCATATGAGTTCAATGTTGAGCACCACCGTTTGTCTTTAGCTGATGGCAGTGTGTCAGATCTTGCTGTAGTCATTGTGTATAGCAGCATTTTACTTTACAGAGCTGGAAGGCTATCAGTATTTGATTTGTTTTCAAATTATTATTTCTGTGTAATTTACAGGACAAGGGAATATATTTGACAGGAGGTTATTAAGTGCAGCAGAGTTTGTAGTTAAACCTTTTTATGGGGTAGTTTCGACAGAGCCAGGTGCCTTTAGCGGCGTCTCTCAATAATGAGGCGGTCTTAACTGATTCTATACATTCTATACATAAGGCTTTTTCTTTAGTCTGTACATAGTCAAGGCCTTCAACTTAGCCTTGCTATGTATAGACACCATTGCTTTAGTCTATACAGTTGTGCTCATAAGTTTGCATACCCTGGGAGGAATTGTGAAATTTCAGCATTGATTTTGACAGCCACAGTTGTTTGGCTCCTTTGTTAACCATACTGTTAACAGAAATCACTAAAATTGCCCTGATCAAAAGTTTACATACCCTTGGATGTTTGGCCTTGTTACAGACACACAAGGTGAAACACACAGGGTAAAATGACAATTAAATATTAATTTTCCACCTGTGACATTTTCAATTGCAATTAGTATCTGTGTATAAATAGTCAATGAGATAGTTAGCTCCCACATGGACGGATTTTAGCAGGGGCATAGCAAAGAGCCATGGGGAGTAGCAAAGAACTGTCAAAAGACATGCATAATAAGGTACTGGACCTGCACAAAGTTGGAAAAGGATATACAAAGATATCCAAAGCCTTGCAAATGCCAGTCAGTACTGTTTAATCACTTTATTAAGAAGTGGAAGATTCTGGAATCTCTTGATACCAAGCCAAGGTCAGGTAGACCAAGAAAGATTTCTGCCAAAACTGACAGAATAATTGTTTGGGATATAAAGAAAAAGCCATAGGTAACCTCGGGAGACATACAGGCTGCTCTTGAAAACGACTGTGGTTGTTTCAAGGAGCACAATATGACGATACTTTTACAAAATGAGCTGCATTGTTGAGTTGCCAGAAAAAAGCATTTACTGTGCCAGTGCCACAAAAAAGCCTGGTTACAAAATGCCAGACAATACCTTGACCCCCCTCACAGCTTTTGGCACACTGTAATTTGGAGTGACAAGAACATAATTGAGCTTTATGGTCACAGCCATAAGCACTCTTTGGATAGGGTTCATCAAGGCCAATGAAAATAATACCATCTCCACTGTGAAGCATGGTGGTAGCTCACTGATGTTTTGTGGGTGTGTGAGCTCTAAAGTCACAGGGAACCTTGTGACAATGACCCTAAGCACAAGGCCAAGTTGATCCTCCAATGGTTACAGCAGAAAAAGGTGAATGTTCTGGAGTTGCTATCACAGTCTCCTGACCTTAATATCATTGAGCCGTTCTGTGGAGATCGCAACCGTGCGGTTCATGCAAAACGACCAGACTTTGCATGACCTGGAGGCATTTTGCCAAGATGAATGGGCAGCTATACCACCTGCAAGAATTTGGGGCTTCATAGAAAAGTCACAAATGACTGCACACTGTCATTGATGCTAAAGGGGGCAATACACAGTATTTAGGGGTCATTTCCTTATTTTCTTTGTTGCCATGTTTTCTATTATGATTGTGCCATTCTGTTATGACCTACAGTTGAAAATGTTTTTGCCTGCTCCCTCATGTTGTCTTTAAAAATGGTACATCAATTCTCCAGCGATATGCAAACATTTGAGCAACAACTGACTTCGTTGAGGCTTTCACTTTAGTCTGTACACAGTTGAGGCTTTCACTTTAGTCTGTACACAGTTGAGGCTTTCACTTTAGTCTGTACACAGTTGAAGCTTTCACTTTTTTGAGTCAGTGATTCTTCCAAATGGTACTCTATTTAGGGCAATATAAACCAATTAAACACCCTTGCTATCAGAAACCATGTTGCATATTATAGGAGTAGTGCATGCACTACACTAGGTCACACCATACCCACACAAACAAGTCGACATGCTGTCAGAAGACAGGAATTGTGAAACACAAGTAACACCCTTTCTGTCATAGTTTTACCTTATCGTGTGTGCATTTTCTTGTTCTGTTGTGATTGGTGACATACAGAGAGCTCAGTAAGGTCCCTCTTGTTGCGTGTGCATGTCACATTGTTGCTCTATCACTGTAGCTCTTGGCTCTCAGAACAGATTAGTACAATTACTAGCCTCTCTCCCCCTTTCCTGTCAGTCGCTCTCAGTCTTGTCTCATTCATCTCGCTTGTCCGCCTTGCAACCCTCCCGCTTCTTCGGCGTAAAAACAAGACATTCTCTGCTAGGTGCACGGTACACTGATTACAGCTATGTCTCACTGCTCCGTTCTCCATCTCCTTCAGTAGACCTGTTTCTGTTAGTCACGGCGCTCATATTCACAGTTGGTGGCTGCAGCCTGTTGTGTGGCGTTCATGGGAAGGGGTTGGGGGGTGTTGATTCTTCCTTACTCTGTAACATGCTTTGTGCAGTCAAACGCAGTACCTCTTCAATCATGCAGTACGGCAGATATTAAGATCTTACATAATGGATGTTTAAATTATGTAGGGACTTCAGCCCAATACATAAATCAGCAGGCAACAGTACGTAAGCAACACATAGGCTAAAAGAAGACTGCATTCTCCTCCAGTCTCATCTTTATTTATTTACGGTGATGTCCCTCCCTGGCCATCTGCAGGATTACACTGTTATTCTGCTCCTTGAACCTACTGTGGTTAAACTACAGAATATCTAATATATCTAAACACAGCATAAAAAGAAACTACCCTATTTCAGGATGTTGTACTTTCAAGATAATTTGTAAAACGACAAATATGGGTAACCTTACAGATCTTCACTGTAATGTGTTTAAACAATGTTTTCCATGTTTGTTCAATGACCAAAAAACATTACTGAACAAGCACCTGTGGAATGGTCGTTAAGACACCAACAGACTGTAGGCAATTAAGGTCAACTGAGGACACTAAAAAGACCTTTATACTGAAAAGAAAGATTCCCAAGGTCCCTGCTCATCTGTGTGAACGTGCCTTAGGCATGCTGCAAGGAGGCTTGAGGACTATAAATTGCGATGTCTCTACTATGAGACGCCTAAGACAGTGCTTCAGGGTGAACGGAAGGACAGCTAATCGTCCTCGCACTGGCAAACCAGGTGTAACAACACCTGCACAAGATCGGTACATCTGAACACCACACCTGCGGGACAGGTACAGGATGGCAACCGCAAATGCCCGAGTTACACCAGGAATGCACCATCCATCCATCAGTGCTTAGACTATAGGCTGAGAGAGGCTGGACTGAGGGCATATAGAGCTGTTGTGAGGCAGGTCATCACCAGACACCTACGGCAACAACGTCGCCCATGGGCACAAACCCACTGTCGCTGGACCAGCGAGGACTGGCTTTACTGATGAGTTGTCATTTTGTCTGACCAGATGAGATGGTCAGACTCGCGTTTATCGTTGAAGGCACGAGTGTCAATCCGAGGCCTGTATTTTAGTGTGGGAATAATTTTGGAGGTTAAGGTTCCGTCATGGTCTGGGGCAGTGTGTCACAGCGTCATCGGACTGAGCTTGTTGTCATTGCAGGCAATCTTCGTGCTGTGCGTTACAGGGAAGACATCCTCCTGCCTCGTGGTACCCTTCCTACAGGCTCATCCTGATGTGACCCTCCAGCATGACAATGCAACCAGCCATACTGCTCAGTCTATGCATGGTTTCCTGCAAGACAAATGTCAGTGCTCTGCCATGGCCAGCAAAGAGCTGGGATCGCAATCCCATTTAGCACGTCTAGAACCTATTGGATCGGAGGGTGAGGGCTAGGGCCATTCCCCCTAGAAATGTCTTTGCAGGTGCCTTGGTGGAAGAGTGGGACAACGTCTCACAGCAAGAACGGGACAATCTGGTGCATTCCATGAGGAGGAGATGCACTGCGGTACTGATTGTTACTTTTGATTTTGACCTTTTTCTGTTCAAACTAATATTTACACATTTTTAGTTTGCTAAATATTAAAGCAGTTGACAGCGAGAGGCTGTTTCTTTTTTTGCTGAGTTTATGTATATGGACTATGGAGCATAAGGAAATAGTCAGTGATAAAGTATTTTAATTTATATAGAAGAGAAACGTTTAGTTTATTAGCCCATTATACAATGACACTGGAAATGTTTCATTCTTTTTAGTATACTAATAAACCTGCTGATTCGTATGGGGGAGATTGAGTCATAGTATTGGAAGTGTCTGGGGAATTAGAATGGTGGATGGTATTTGCCCACTTCGTTCATTTGTATTCATCTAACACTCTAGCAGTGAAGTTGACTGAAGACATTCTTACAGCAACAAACTACTGAGTGTGTACAAGGGGATGCATGAGCCAATTACAGTAGAAGCTTGGGATAATTAGGTGGTCATGACTGTATGAGGACCGAAGTGGAAATGCAGTTATTGAGGAGCATAAATACCCTACATAAATGTTTAATTTTAGTTGTCCGTTATTTTACAGAGCAAGTTGATAGAGAACATATTCTTATTTACAGGGATGGGCAGTATTTATGATACATGTGTTTTAAATGCGTATTTCGAATACAAAATAGTATATTGTCATAAACTTATTTCTTATTTGCGGTGGTTATGTCCAAATAATTTAGCAAGTCGGCCAGGTAACCTGATACCATTTCCTCAACAGTGTTGCTTAGTTACCTCTGCACATGCGCGATAACCCTTGAACTCTTGGGAGCTGTGAATGCAAGTGCCAGTTTACAACCGATTAAAGTATTTTATGGATATAACCACGGCAAATTGTTTTTTTTTGCGGAAAAAATACGTTTTGGAATATTGAATTGTATGACTTCGACAATCGACTAGTGTGGACTTCACTGGAAAATGGGAAATAAACAAAGGTATGTACACGAACTTATTTGTTCAAACTCACTGTGTTTATTATAAGGAATCAGTGCAAATGGATATGGATTAGTAATGACATTTTAAACATGTTTAGTGGCTCAAAGCACCCTTTTTAACTTGCCCCATAAATGCGTAATGGTTGTCTATTGGCAGAAAAAGGTAAACACGGTTTTGGCAATACAGATTGTTTGAGTTATTAATGCTACGGACAGCACTTCTGATATGGAAACTACAGAGCTACGTTTTGAAATCGCCCGGAATTCTCCTTAAAGGCCATGTTGGAAATTTGTCTAGGACACAGTGGTTAACACCCCTACTCTTATGAATAGTGCCATGGGATCATTAGTGACCACAGTGAGTGAGGGCATCCATTTGACCTCGCATCTGAAAGACTGCCCCATGCACAAAGCAGATGTCCCCTTCACTGCCCTGGGGCAATGACCAAAGCTATGGGAATAAAAACCACTCTGAAAGAAGCATTTTTATTGACTGCCCTAGGATGTTGGGTTTTATCTTAGACCATCTGGTCTCTCATCCAGGAATGGACTAGAACCAAACCTGGTTAGTTTCAAATCCAATTGTTATTGTCACATGCTTCCACTATCATCAGAATGCTTTCAAAAATGCAAGATTGGGTGTCATGAATGACAGTGTTTATGGAGTCATGACCAACCTTTCAGAGTGCGCCTGGAAGAAATGAGTTTAGGCAGGATGTCTTGACGTTCTTGGCCATAGGGACTGTGGAGGTCTGCATTAAGTCATGAGGAGGTTGAAAATGTCCGGGAAGACGCCTCCTGGTATTCCCTCAGGCCACACAGTTAACCTGTTTAAAGCTTTTACTCACATCAGCTCTGGATAGCAAGATCGTATTCAGTAGCTGTCTGGAGCAGCAGGTGCTCTTCCTGCATTGTTCAGTGTGCCTGCAGGCAGGCATGGACCCTGTTTAGCCTGTCCTGTAGGCTTGTTTTGCTGGGCAACGTAGATTGTAGTCCATAATCTTTAACTAGACCGTTCTCAGTGTCGGAGCCGGTGTAATAGGATTCGATCTTAGGCCTTCATCAATGCTTTATGGCTTGTTGGACAACATCTGAATTTCTAGTAAGCACCTGGATTTTCCCCAATCCTTCAGCATCAGGTCTTGCATTTAGCTCAGTGAGGGTGTTATTACCAAATAAGGCTTCTGGTTAAGCGATGTGTCTATGAAGACTGTGGGGATGATATTTATTTGGTTATTAGTTAAGCCAGTGAATGCTGTGGTATTGTTATGATTAATGAATCCTGGTGGAACAGTAACCAGTTATTAGGATGAAACTATATTGTAGTTTACCATATAGAGCACCCACAGCGTTCAGAGGCAAGACAGCAGTCTTTTGCTTTCTGTAGTATGCTGTTGGATTCTAGGGAGAACCCTCTTGCGTAATGGTTTAAGCTTTTTTTAGCTTCTCTAATTTCTCTCATTCTCGAGGATATATAAGGACATTGACACGTGCGGCGCACATCCATTAAACCACAACTGGGTCAGTCTGTTTACTTGTGAATAATTCCTTTAATGTCAGCATTTCCTCCATACATTTTGTTTGCTTCATCCATATTACATTAACAGTCACAGAGGTCCAGAGACCATGCAGGAGGTGTATTTGGGTCTATGTATAGTATCTCTCAGTCCAGTGGTAATTAATATTGATCATCCAGTCACTACTAGAATAATACAGAGCTGGTCCACACTAAACTGACCTTCAATGGTCATTCTAGGCTAACAAAGTGCTTCTCAAACCTGTATTTGCGGACCACTGATGGTCCCATATACTGTATTTGACTTGTTCTCGCACTCCTTGGCACATTATGCAGCCTTTTTTTTACTTCCTGTTTGTTCTATTTTGGCATCAAAAAGGGCAGAAGATTGTTTGAATGAAGGATGATATAAAACTAAATGTTTAAAGCATGACGTCACAGAATTGATAACTTGCCTTCAGAGTGGTTAATACCAGGGTTTGAATGTTGGAGTTTCCATCCAGGTCGGTTCTTATTAATGTAGTGACCTCCAATCAGCTTTTCTGTACATGTACTGTCTGCTTTCACCCTACTCCTCCTCTGGCTGAGCTGCTCCTTTCATCTCTCTCTCTTCCTCCATGGCTGAACTAGCAAATTGGGTTTTAGAATGACAAAAACATGCACTCTAAACAAATGCATGTGGACACCCCTACTTATGGTGGAGGTAGAATAATGGTGTGGGGCTGTTTTTCAGGTTTTGGGCTTAGGCCCCTTAGTTCCAGTAAAGGGTCAGCTTAATGCTACAGGATGACATATTTGGGTGCTTCCAACTTTGTGTCAGCAGTGTTAAGGAAGGCCTTTCCCTGTTCCAGCATGACTGTGCCCCTGTGCTAAAAGCAGGCTCCATAAAGACATGGTTTGACGAGTTTGGTGTGGAGGAACTCGAGTGGCCTGCGCAGAGCCCTGACCTTAACACCTTTGGGATGAATTGGAATGGCAATTGTGAGCCAGGCCTTTTTCTCCATCTTCAGTGTATGACCTCACAGATGCTCTTTTGGCTGAATGAAGCTGCAAGACATTGCTCTGCTCTGATTAAAGCCCAATAGTAAAATGCATGACTTGGTTAAAAAAAAAATGTTTAAAAAAAAATCTGTGGGGCGTAGTGTGCAAAGTTGCTACTTCGCAGGACAACTACGCCACAGTGGCCAGGGGTTCAATCCTGATCACAGCATTTTCGACTGTGCCATGTGTTGCCACGTTGATCTTCTTGTGTGCACACTGGGCGCCTGTGAGTTCAATCGTGGCAGTACAGTTGGTGAATGAATGTCTAGTCCTTCTGCGTGTGTACGGATTAAAGGATGAGTTAGAACGAGCAGTGTGATCAGAACCAGACGGCTCGGCGACACGTGGTTGAAAGCAGTGTGACCACGCTCGACCACATTATACCTGGTGAGGAGTAGAGCTCGACCGATAAAGGATTTTTTCAACTTAATATTCACTACTACAACTATAGCTCAGTGTCTCTCCTCGGGACACCCAGCCGTCTCACAACTTTCTCGTTTCCCTGAACTAGTTCACCCAAATCAAGCTTCCGAAGATTTTGTAAATAGTTGACAAATTGATTCAGGTGTGCTACTGTAGCTCTTGAGATCTAATGCATGGAATGGCTGGAGGTCCCCAGGAGAGGTTTGAGAACCACTGCTTTAACCCCATTTCAAATTCTAAACTTAAATATATACCGGTACCTCTAACTCTTTAAGTTTAGCAAGCAGTTGTTTTTTCAGCAGCAAGCGTGCAAGCATATGATGTGTGACCAATAAATAAGTCATATTTATTTTCTATAAACTTTCCGTCTCTTTTTCTGTCAGAGGGAGTTCTGGTAGAAAGAATGAGACATTAACTTTGAGGCATTCCTTTCTGACAGCTTTATTGATTTGTGACACGTAAACACCCTATTTCTCTAAAGCCATGTCACACAGGCAGTCTAAATACGATCTTTGTTTGTTCATCACTTGTTTTGAACAATGAGATCAGCTCTGTAAAATATCCGATGTGATTGGTCAAAAGACGATTAGTGTCAAATCTGACCCAGGCTGCCTGTGTACTTGGTGACATTTGTAGGCTTTTGAGCAAATTTTAATATTTCTTTTCAGCCATGCTGATCTATATTATTTTGTGTATTTTGGATTATTGTCTTGTTGTCTGACCCAGGTGTGCTGTGGATTAAACAATGACAGATTGCCTGGCATCTGTCTCAAAGAAGGATTAAAAAGTCAACAAAAATTTTCCTGAGCTTTACTGTTTTTTCATTGTGTCCAATAAAAAAACAAGTCAACTCAACTTGCCAAAACGCACCACGTGTCGACTCCGCAGTGGAATATTCTATGGACGTGAGAGATCTTTTTTTAACTGAACCAGGACGTCTAGGTAAAATGTTTTGTAATTCTTCAAACTGATTTAACCCTTAAACTCTGGAGTACCAGGGGGCAAGTTAGAGCATGGCAGGATATTGGCAGTGACCTCATGATGGCACAAAGCATGGCATCTGGGGGGTGGACAGGGTCACCGTTGGCTGGAGGTGGTGTCCATAGTGCACTGTCCCAGACTGGGCCAGGTCAGATGAGGTCCATGTCATTGTTGGATAGTGCCGGTGATGCTGATCGTTTGTCTATTCGGTTTGGATTTATTCAGATAATAGATCAGCCAATCACAATGTCTACACGCAGAGCAACCGTAGGAATTGTACATGTTTTTTCATGGTAAGTAGGCAACCTTGGGCTTAGTGGCTGTTAAGTTCTGTACCAAATGTGAACAACTGGTGTGGAGTGTGTGGGTCTGTGGGTTTGAATGGATCCATTGTTCTGTGGGTTAAATCTCATGCAGCACTTCTCCTGCCTGCAAGCACAGACGGCATGGCTAGAGGACCTGCTGCTTTGGCGTAGCACAGCCGTCCTCTGGCTCTTTGATGTCAGACGATACGAGAGGGCAGCTCTGTGTACTTGGCTGACTGGCTGATCATCTGCTGACTCTGTGCTGTATTTAAACACAAGGAGATTGAGAGTCAGTCCAGGTCATGTACGTTAAGGAGTGTCTTGCCTCTGAGATGGGACTTTGGCACGCTGGGTAATGGGTATCTAATGCCTATTTTCCATCACATCACCACACCACTCAAGTCCGCACCCATCACAGCACGGATGGTGTATCTAAAAACTTCCCGCTGGGTACCCTACCGTACCGGTCTATATTAGAGGAAAACAATACCTAGTACTCATCTGGGACAAAGCAGATCTGTGGTTGGGGTTACTAACCGAGAACGTCAACAGCCAATGTTTGTTGGTTTCTTTACTTGAATTGATGCATTTGCTTGAGGATTCAAAATGAATATTTGCTTTACGCACTTATACCGTCATTACATAAATATGGTGATGGGTAGAATGAGTTTAATCATTTTATTTCTTACTTTCCCATTTCAACAGATCTGTCTTTAATAACTCATTAATTTTAGGTGTTGCTTTTGTGTGTAACAAAACACCAAATAGTGTAGGGAAACACTATCTTGTATGAATAGCTTTTTTCATATATTTTTTTTAAATATTGAGAAATAGGTTTTAAAGCTTTATAAGTGTGTTTCTGAAAGAGGAAGTTGCCTTCTCACCAGTGAAATTCTACACCCCTATTAAAATGAAATACTTCTGTATGCAAACAGTTGTTTGAATAATACCTAAAAGTTGCCTGGTATTGTTGTTCTACCAATTGTTTTATATTGTCTGTAAATTGTTGAGGAATAAAATTGTTTTCTTCTCTATGCGTATTGTATATTTGCATATTCACTCTCAAGCTGGCACACAAACCTTACAATGCGCAAACTATTCTGTGATCAGTTGTGGAAACAACCCGCACTGTACTTGAGAAGTCTGTGTCGGCGCGGAGCGGTGGGTTTTGACGTGGCCAATGGAAAATAGGCAAAGGTCAGGGGTGTGTGAGGTTAGTAGTCTGGTTCTGGAGCGCTGGGGTTCTGGATGTGTGTGTCAGGTGAAGGGCTACAGTGTCCCTGACCCGGCCTGGCTCTGATCAAAGCTCCCAAGAGCAACGTCAGTCTCAGTAAGTTAATCTGACAATCCGTTCTGTCTGGTTACATGATCTCTGTCTGTCGCAGCCTCTAAGTTATTATTATAATGTCTCTTCCTGGTCACGACTGGTTTGTCGTGAGATTTGACCATCAAATGTGTCTGTCTGAACCTGTCTGTGTACCTCTATATGTGTCATTATTAGTCAGACCAGCAGGTGTGACAACACTAACTGTGAAGAGCTCAGCCTGTTGTTGTGTGAGGGGGGGGGAACGTCTTCTGAGGTGATTGCCTCAACAGATTCTTCTCAGGTGATGGTTGAAGAGAACAGGACCCCTCCCACTGGCATGTGATGTGACCCAATGTCCTTAGCTATTTCATGACATTTTTAGCCACACATTTGAGTAGGCATCTGTCCTTGGGATTAGGCCGTCGTAGGATGTTGTAGGTGACTCGCGTACATTGCCGCTAGGAAGGAAGTGAAATGGACACATGCTCTGTGTCACTGTGACCCAGGGTAAACTGCAGCGTACACACACACACACACACGTTTGTTGCTGCATGTGGAAGACTGAGGCAGGCAGGCAAGCCCAATGCTGTGTCCACCTCGTTGACCTGCTGATGGGATGAACGGTGACAGGCTGAGTGGCTCTGCCTGATTAGTCCAGCATATTCAATACCCATTACAGCAGTGTGCAGCGGGAACGGTCAGAGGCTGAAGGACTGAGATTTTAGGAGAACGGTGCCATACTGTTGATCTGAAACAGGTTATGTGAGAGGTGTAACGGTTGGGCTGGCGTTGCCCTGTCCCAGAGTTGTACTTGGATTTGTGTCAGTTACATTACCCAGCATGCTCTTGTCACCCAGCCTATTACCCTGCCTTTGTCAGCTGTTGTCTTAATAGGGTTACTAGCATTTTTGGTACGGAGACATGAGCTCTGCGCTAAGCTACTTATAGCATACTAAACTTGGTGGGATAAAATGCAACCTATTGCCCCTGCGTACTTGTTTACATAAATGCACGTTTACCATCACAGTTACACATAGTATGGAGTGAGGTAGAACCCAGAAAACTAGTGATGTGCGAATTCTGAAAGATCCATTCTTTTTCAATGAATATTTGCAGTGAACTGGGTGTACTGAGTCGCTGCTCTAAAAGATGCTTCATTTGAGTCACTTTTGCACGAGACAAAATCATGCAGGATTTGCTGGTGAAGTTGCGTAGCATGCAGGATAAGGTTTCAACACTTCCCACCCCATTCCCTTTCGAAGTTTGTAGCAACTATCATTTTCCAGTCCATAAAGCTAAAGAAACTGTCAGATTTTTGGAAACTGTCCTGCACGCAGCAAAGGGCGAGGAGGAGATTTTAAACCCAGACTTTGTGAACACCATCTCTTCAGCAGGGAGTTACATGGCATGTTAGGAAAGGTGCCACACAGCTTGTTAAACCAAGACAATGTGTTAAATTCAGACAAAGCCTCAAAAGCCACTTAAAATGTACCTTTTGTATATAAATGGTGTTGTTTCATGATGATACATTGTTTGCCAATACAAAAAGAAGAGATTTGTGTTACTCTTAGGATATGTTGTATTATGAATAGGTGAAATGTCAACCTTGCTAGCTAGCCATTTGTACAGACTACATATTATGCCTAACCTTACCAAGTTATCAATCAACATGGAGTCTCTTTTTGTAAAGCTTGACAAGATTAAGGAACACATTCGGAGGGGATTTTGGACCATTCCTCTATGCAGATTTTTTCAAGATCCTTCACATTCTTGGGTTTGCGCTTATCCCACAGGTTTTTGATTGGATTGAGGCCCGGGACTGAGCTGGCCATGGCAGAATATTGATTTTGTTGTCACAGAACCTTTTCTGTGTTAAGGTATGTTTTGGGTCATGGCCGTAGGTGGAGTTTCCAACAAGACAAAGTCCCAGCCTTCTGGCAGGGGCAATATTGTCAGCCAAAATGTCCTGATACTTGGTGAAATTCATTGTTTTGAATCTTGACCAGTGTTCCTGGACCTCTGGAATTAAAACAGCCCCAAAACATCACTGACCCACCACCATATTTCACCATGGGTATGAGGTGCCTCTCGTTGTATGCATCTCTGTTTTGACGGAAAACATACCGATGTTGTATCTGACCAAAACATTACATTTTGGTCTCATCTGACCAGAGCACCTTCCTCCAGTCATAATTTAAATGACGTTTGGCAAACTAAGCGCTTGCGTCTGTGTCTTGGGGTCAGAAAGGGCTTTCTTCTGGTAACCCTTCCAAAGAGGCCGTGGTTGTGGAGGTGGCGTCTGATGGTGCTTTTTGAAACCTGGTGACCTCAAGACACCACCAAGGCCTGCAATTCTGTCTCTAATTCTTGGGGATTTTGTTGCTTCTCTCAACATCCTCCTTTCTATCCTGCGGGAAAAATACATTTGCATCTACCCGTGAGGTTTTCAACTGTTCCACATTTTTTGAATTTTGTAATAATTTCCCCGACATTTCTCAGTGGTGTATTCAAATGTTTGGATCTTCTTGTAGCCATTACCAGATTTATGAAGGTCTATGGCCATCTTTCTCTTTCGAACTGCCAGTTCTTTTATTTTCTTCATGGTATTAGATGACAAAGGGATATTGCATTTGTGTTATTTGATTTTTATACCCTAGTGGAACAGGAAGTGATATAATGGCTGAATATAGTTCCTTAAGACTTAGATTTACTTCAATAAGTGGTTAATTGGTTTAATTTTGGCAGATGTAATTTACAATAACCTTTTAAGGATGCCATTGAATGTCATTGATTGTGTTGGACATGAGCATTGAAATGTTTACTCATAAATTGTGCTACCTTCCCTTCTTCTAAATGGCACACATAAAACATGTTAACCAAATGTTATTAAATCTGTTATCCAAATAATACAATAATAGACAATGTAGCCTAACAGAAAAACCGATGTAATTTTTTTAAGCTGTTCATGTTCATAATATGGTCATATGCTAAGTAATGAAAGTAATAAACTAGCTCACAGTGTCTGTGTCGCATTTCAATGTAGTCAATATATGGTATAACGTTCATGAAGAATAAATCATTTGGTTATTGTTGAAAAAAATTAAAGGGTAATTCGTTTTTATGTGTTCGATGATGGAAACATGAAACTAAGTGCTATTACAGAAAACAATTTTGTGCGAGATATGAGAGAGAGGGAATTCAGCAGGTGAACAAGTGATTCAACTCTTTTGAAAGAACTGAATGATTCAGTTCACTTTAGTGATTTGAAATGGCCATCATCACCGGGAACAGCTTTGTTACTACTGTAGTAACCTATTTGATGGACTGAGTTGTAAAGGCTCTTTCGTTCCATCAGTTTGTAGTTCTCTTTTAGTTCTGTGTAGCTAGGTGTATCAGTCTATTCAATGTTCAATCCCTGTCATGCTAAACGCAAAGCGCGGAACGGCAAGAATCAAAGCGTTCGCTACAGCGCACCAGCACCCATTGGGACTGGTCCTTCTAAACCGACACCTACAGGGCACCACCTGGGAAGGGACAGGCCAACGTTAACTGGAGAGAGAAAATGAAAGATGGATGGTAGGACTCCGCTGTAGTGCGGGTTCTACTATTTAGGCCGGGGACCTCAGGATCTTAGCAGGTGGAAGAGGCAGGGGGACCTCTTCATATTTAATGAGGGTTAACAGGTAGAACCGAGAGTCTGTTCACGATTAAGAGAGTGATGGAGGAGTGTGCGACAGCACTAGTGTTCAGCTCATATAGCTGATTAGCGAAATGGTTGTAGAGGAAAGCGTGCGCGTGAATAATTCATGAGCACAAAAGGGGGAGTAGTCTCCATCCCTCCTTTTCCATCTCTCCCTCCGTCTATTTTTCCATCTCTCTCACCACATTCACGGAGCAGGCAGACTGCTATCGATCCTTGCTTCCACCTTCTTTCCCCCTCGCCCTCTTCTGTCCTCACTGAGCTCTGAGTGACACTGGTGACGAGTGTAATGGACTGCACACTGAAACAGTCTGGCTGTGTAGGGCTCCATAGTGTACTCACAATGACATGATAGCAGCAGGTTCTTTAAAGCAGAACTCTGTTGAGGTGAGACTGATCAAAGGTGAAGTACACACGTCTAAGCTAGCTCCAGGGTGTCAGGACATTATATGGTGGTAGGTATGTGGAGTGTTTTGTGGTGTGTGCGTGTGTGTGTGTGGTCATTAATAATTGATGTTAGTTCCACAGCCTGTAAAGCTTGATCCTTATGTGCATTTGACACTTCCATATAAGAAGAACGTCTGATTAGGTCTGTGCATGGTGATTCTAACATTCAAGCAAACATTAGAATTTAGATATTGTGAAATATTTTTGTGTTTTTCCAGGGTGAAATACAATTAGTTTTTTTCTAACACTGGTATATAATTTTTTCTAAATGAAATACAAATATTCTTGTTGTATATGCAAAAGTAGTAGTTTAGGTTATAAGCAAGCACATCTCAACCTCGACATCAGTAAATAAAAGTGCAAATGTGTCAATAATTCAATCACAATTATTTTATGAAGTCCATTTTACAACTGCAGACACCCAGCCTAAAACCCATTTGACAGACACCCAGCCTAAAACCCCCAAGAGCAAACAACACGAGTGATGCACAGTGGCTAGGAAAAACTCCCTAGTAGGTGGAACCTAGGAAGAAACCTAGAGTGAGGCCAGACTCAAGGGGGTGGCCAGTCTTCTGTAGGCTGTACCGGGTGGGGGATCTGAAGGTGCATAGCCCATTGTATTAAGACCACATTGTTTATCAATGCCTATAGAATATGCTTAGACTGCTCAGCTCAAGTAAACATATTACGGGTAGAAAAATAAAACAAGCATTAGTTTCATTTTAAATAGTATTATTATGTGAAAGCAACCAATTTAGGATGCCATTACATAGCGATCTGTTTACCCAGCTACTGTATTCTACTATTACAGTACATCACTGACAAACAGACATCTACTGTTTATAAGAATAGTAAGCTCGTAATTTTCTTTGATTTTTTTTAGTGCTGACGTTCTTAGGTATTTTCTTGTTCTTTACTAGGTAACAATTTTTTTTACTACTTATACCTAGGGTTGCAAAATTCTAAGAACTGTCAAATTCCTGTGTTTTCAAGAAACCTACTTTGGAGCACTTCAGATTTCCTTTCTCTTTACTTTCAATTTTGTGAATCCTTAGGAAATTATTGGAAGTACACAGAACGTCACCCTACTAATACCACAATGTGAATTTGATATGTTTGTACGTTTTGCCAATGTTTTTCTCCATTTGTATCACACATTGTACTGGCTACAATGCCAAGACGATGCTTTCGCAGTGTTCATTATGAGGCTTGACCAGATTTGGAAATCTGGGACCAGATGAAAACAATGTCTGAAAAATCACAAACTTCTGTCCTCTGTGCAATCTGTATAGTCTCCTGTTTACAAAATGTGTGTTTCATAGAAAGACCAATGTGTTTAAGGCATCATTAGGCAATATAACAGAGAGCAAACACCTGTTAATATGGATCAGGGGGACATGTCTGGACATGTCTGGTCCGCTGTAGGGCCCACTCCAGTAGAAAGGAGTCCTAGGGTTTTGTATTGTGTAGCATCTCTGTTAGCATCTGCCTTGGCAGCTGCTAGTCTTCCTGGAGTCCAAATGGCATGAACACCTGACCCGCTTGTAGCCAGCCAGCCAGGCGAGGCGAGAGACTGATGAGAGAGGGAGAGAGTGTGTGTGGGGGATTGGTAAAGCGACAGCAAAATGGAGGCAGTGTGAGGGGAAAGAGATCAGCGAGAAAACAATTGTCTCCTCAGGCAGTCTGTTGCCTCCTGCAGTGGATTCAATTCAACCCACACACTGTTGTCACCAAGGGGTTGGGTTTACCAGGCTAGAGAGAGACATGGAGAGAAACCAAACCAGAGAAAAGGATACTGGGGGAAGTGCGACGGGATGTGGCAACATTAACAGCTATCTGGGTGTTCTCCTGTCGATCAGGTTCACATTGTGGGCGCAGACCAAAATCTTAGCACCTCTGTCCCTTGTTTACATAGTCTGAGGCTCTGGGCAGTGCAGAGAAAGAAGGAAGAAGGAGATACTATGTCCTAAATGATACCCTAAACCCTATGTAGTGCTCTACTTATAATGGCCCGCTTAGAATATAGTGTATTTCGGCAGTGTTGATGTAAGCGGATCAGTATCTCATCTGGTGATTATCATCCCGTCCATCCTTCTACACAGGTCCAAATTGAATCACAGCTCAGAGACGGCCTCTCGTAATGACGGCTTGTTTTTCTACATCCACATTCTGGGACATTATCTTCTGGGATGTATTTGTCAGTCTGTTTTGGATTATCAGTGAGGAGAATCAAATGTTAACCGTCATTGTCTCCTCAGATGCCGACCTACGGTCGTTTAAGTGTCTCCATGTGTGTTCTGTGTTTTCCAGAGGAGGAGTTGAGGAAGCTGAGAGAGGAGACTAACGTGGAGAAGATCAGGGAGGAGCTGGATAAGGAGAGGGGCAAGAGGATGGATCTGGAACTCCGGATGAACGAGGTGCTCAAGTCCAGGTGGGTGACAGGAAGGGAGAGACACCACTGTTGTCTGCCTTAGTCAGGCTGTTCTGGGCATGTGTGCGCTCGTGCCTGAAATGTCTACAGTGCTGACTCCAGCCTTGTTTGCCAGCCTGCCAAGTTAGTAGTCTTTCACTTGGGTGGATAACGATCACCCGGAGGGGGCAGTGGCTATAAATAGCTTCTCCTCTAGTGTGGTTATACAGGGAAGGGAATTCCGTTTGTGTGTGCGTGTGCTCCCTGTTTGTCTGTTAGTGAAGTCACATGGTACACAGAGCAGGATGGAGTTCCTACAGTATATTAGTCTTGGGGAAGATCCCATTTGTGGTCTTTGGGACTAGGTAAACATGAAACTGTCAGTGGCCTTTCTCCCACATTCTCCCATATCCCATAACACACATTGTCCCATGACATGGGGTCAGAACTACAGGGATTTTAGAATGAGATTCAAAAGTATAATTTATCACGTTGTGTAGTTGGTGATGTCGCTGCTTCACAGGACAACTTGGTCACAGTGGCCAGTGTTCGATCCAGATCATGGGATTTCCGACAATTCCGAGCCCCAGCAGGGGGCAGGGCAAATTGTTAGAGCGCTGTCCGGGGTAAGGGAGTAGAAAATTGCGACTCCTTCTGTGCAGATAAGGCACCTGTGAGTTCAATCAGGAAAGTATGGTTGGTGAATATGTCATCCTTTTTCACCTGTTCTTACTAAAAGCTGTCATGTTAAACAGACAGTATAATAAAAATTGGAGAGCTCTGCGACATGTGCTTGATGGAAGCATGTGAGCTCACTTGACCATCCCACATTTGCTGAGCAGTTGATACAAGGCAGGGAGATTGGACCAATTAGTAGGGTAGAAATGCTTAATAAAAATACTTTATAACATTTCTATAAACACCACATTTATTATAGAGGGTATACCTTGATAATGACATACTGTATTGACTGTTTGTGCCTTTGGTCATTTTCTCTTTTTCTGGATCTTTCAATCTTGTCAGGATGGAAGATTCTCCGCCGCAGCCTGCACGCAAACCCCCGTCTCCGACCCCCGCAGCCAATGGCAAAGACACAGGTATATATGGCACGGTCTCTTACATTGGACTAGCACTTATTAGCACAACACTCAACATCTACTACACTGGTGTTCAAAATTTGGGGTCACCCATGAATTTTCAATTGTGTTTTCACAGAAATTGATACCTTCATTCTGCAAGGTGCTATTAACCCTCTACCGCACGCATTATGATAGAGCTATAGAAAAAAATATTTGACTATTTTTCTTTTCTTAGAATGGCTTAACTTGAAGTGCTGTCGGAAAAAAAAATTGAAAAAATATTATTATAAGGTACTTTAGGATATGTTGCCATACGGCAACAACATGCAATAGTGGAAATGACTTAGAATAAGTGTAAGTTT
>JACXGM010012511.1:7072-24041 GCA_016801145.1 Umbra pygmaea | reverse complement strand
AGACCAATTACCTGTGCCATTTTAATATTATCTCTAGCTTATACATTTTGTGTTATTTACAATATTTACAAATCTTGTGCATTTTACAGAACCCAGTTTCACTTGATCCACCCCTCATCCACACCCAACACTGTCCATCTATCTTTTAACCAAAGCCATATGGGGTTTCTATTGGCCATGTAAATTTCTACTGTACTGTTGATGCTTCACATATTTATGAAATCTTTCTATTTTCAATGATTCCACCAATTTGGAATTAAAGATGAATATTTTTGCTAAAATAATTATCATATAATTAATTGTCTGACTACTACATTTTAAGTCTCCAAGTATTGCTATTTGTAACGTTAATTCAAAACAAATCCCTGTTGGTTTCTTAATATCATGACCCAAAATCGAATATCAAGGGGTTTCTCATTTTACACTGGCCAAACAAAATACGGATAAACAGAAAACATGTTATTCCGAGGTGTTTCCTGGTTTTGATTTCTGTTTTAAAAGAGAACAATCAGAAACCTGTAAAAAGTTTGTTTATTTGTTTTCTCGTTGTATTCCCAAAATGGAATAACGGAAAAAACGATCAAATTTCATTATTTTTTATTTTCCCCACATATCATTAAATAGTGATTTTGGGCTTGTTATAACAGCGGTCTGCTAAACAGGACTACTGTATGTTACTGACCTACCTGCTGTCGGCTGAGAAAGACTACTGGTTGTTACTGTTTTAACTGCGGTCTGTTGAGAAAGACTAATGTATATTACTGTTATAACTGCTGTCTGCTGAGAAAAGAATACTGTATATTACTTTTATAACTGCTGTCTGCTGATCAATTGTGTGTCATATCACAAACTCTCGCCAGGCTTGATACACCAGTCTCCACCCCAGCTGCAATACAAGCATTAGTGGTAACAGATCCAGCACACAGCAGGAGGACATCAGGTCTGGGTACTCTCTGGAATAACAATAAGGAGCTATCTGCAAGCTCTGCAGACCCAGTTGAGAAGCCGAGGCCTAATCTAGCAGGCTGCAGAAAAGGACATAACCTCTATGCTTCCTTACCATTATCTTCTCTATATCCTACTATCGTCTGAATAAAAAGTCCCTTGTACTGTATATAGAAATACCATATAGAGTATACAGTACACGTTAGCAGTGCTGGAGTCAGAATTTGTGCACTATGCAGTGACGTGAATAGTGTACTGATTTGGGATGCAGAAGTCAGAGTGTGTTATCAGGTTCTATCATGGGGAGGACCTCAGTTACATATTCCTGGCATCCTTTAACTCATGAAACCACTGGAGGAGAAGTTCATTGAGAAGGCACCTGGGAGGGGATGCATGCATTCTTCTTGGGTTGGTTTCTGTTGTGGTTTATTAAACAGTCTGTTTGTCTCAGTGAAAACTGGTGTTTCCGTGGCCTTTAACACTAGCAGGTTACAAGGGGGTCAGGGTGTAGACCCCCATCTGTCTTTGGTGCTGATAGATCTCTAACATGCCCTGAGTATGGAGCTAAGAGACAGATGCACACACAAACACATGTACCGGTAGTCTATTGGCCATTAGAAACTGTGTGGTTTGATCCTTCAATAGTGATTGGCTGATAGCTGTGTTATATGAGACCACAGGCATGCATCACTATTTACTGTCCTCAAATTTGTTTTGGTAACCAGTTGATAATAGCAACAATGCACCGCTGGGCTTTATTTTATGTTGCCAATACACCACAGCTAAGCATTGTGACCAGACTGTATGCGATGTTGGACATATATATATATGTATATCTCCCCTTAACGCCGACTGTCCCTAATTTGCATCAAACCCCTTTCATTCCGACTGCAGGCGAGATAGCATGTGTATTCCCCCAATGCCAGTTTGTTTACATTCGATACATACCTAGGAACCTTTTGCACGCATTGGTTTCTCGTAGGACCTCGTGGTTTCCCGTAGGACCGGTTGGAGTGTCACAAAGTTCTAACAACTTTGTGACATTAATAAAATCTACATATCTGAGATGGGAAAATGTGATTTATTAATTTTACCATTTTGTAAAAAAAATTCCATAAATGCCTGTTGTCGCTAATTTGCATCATACCTAAATTTATATCTATTCTATATGCTAAAGACAAATTAACAATCTCAACTTAATTTAGCATCAGCTTGGGCCAGAAACACACAGAAACACATAACTGTAAATAAATTCAGGCGTCAAGAGGATAAATGGCTCAGTGGTTAGGTAGTGGTTAGGTTAGTGGTTAGGTAGTGAAACTTTCCCGGGTTCAATTTCCAAATGTCATTGTGTCCTTGAGCAAGGCACTTTACCCTAAATTGCTCCCTGTACTTACAATAAGTCACTATGGATACAAGTATCTGCTAAATGACTAAAATGTGAAATATAAAAAATAATTCCACATCTTCACTGTTTAAAAATACCACAGATAAATGGTGTTCTAAGCGTAACATGTTTTATATTATTCCCAATTATTTGAGATCTGACTTCACATCACAAGGTTTTGCTGAACACACAGACTCACTCACAAGATCTCTCCTGTTGACAAAGGGAGGTGTTGGTAGCATGACTTTGCCTGCGACTGGAAAGGTTGCATGTCTTAATTCGATCGTCTTGGTATTGCAGTTATTCAGACAGCAGAAAATGCAAATGTGCAGTGTATTCAAGGTTTAAATATTCAAAACTTAGTAATTTCTCTCCTCAAAGTTTACATATTACCTCCAAAAGTATCAATCTCCGCAACACATTTCCATTCAACAATGTAGGATTATTTTCCTGCACTGTAAAAACTGATCAAATTAGGATACAGCTTCTGTATGACACTGTTTAAACCAGATCGGTCAAGTTATGAGTTAAAGAGTAATAAAGTACAGTAATATGATTTGGCCCACCCACAGACAGTCTTCCTCCGTTCACTAACAGATCTGCGCTTTGTTCATGAAGATGCATTGGTAATGGGGTGGGGACACAAACCAAAATGTGCCAAAATTACCCACTAAATAAGAAAGAGGTCACAAAGATTCAGGGAGACTACTGTAGGTCAACTGTACCTGGAGAGTACTGGGAGATCCCCGGTCAGGTCCCTGGTCAAGAAGCCATTTTGTTCTGAGCCTCACAGTGTCAACGCTGGATTGGCTCTTCTCTGCCTTCTGCGCCTCTCCGTCTGTGTGTCAAGGAGATAACAAACTTGTAAGCGGGATGCACACATCTCGACGCTGCCCTGCTTGTTGACTTTGACAGTAGTTGATGGTGGCATGAATCCTGCACCACCCAAGATTACATCAGGGACACACACAAACACGCACACATACACACACACACAAACATACATGCAAACACACAAAAAACTAGTCTGTCAGCACTGCCTGACTGCCTGTCTGTCTGACTGACAGCTGGATGGATCTCCCAGCTAAAGCTGTTACCATGGCAATGGGAAGTAGGCAAGTCAGTTTAGATAAAAAACCACTATGAACATAAAACCCCTGATGTTCATATTCTGTTGATACAGTCGCGAAAAACTAAACACGCAATGAAGCCCTGTGATTCTGTCTGTCAGTGTAACACACATAAAATGTGAATACAGGGTTGTCATGACTACATTTTCCAGCAACATAACTGCTGAGTTTCAGAAACACCAAAAATGACATTACAGTCTCTATGGCTCAAAATTCCTATTCACGCAATGATATGTAATCTCTACTGGTGGAATACTTGATTTAAGTGCTAAGTGTAAGGAGATACCTGTTGATAAGGTTAAGGCCCATTAGTCGGGAGGGATTGAAACCCACCCAATGTCACAACAACACAAATTCCTTTAGAGACCAGGTTCCAGTGTGAAGATTATTCTGTCATTAACTGCATTCTACTTATTATTTGTTAATTGCTTTTTCTGTGAGCTGAACAGATGATGGCTAGGTCTCGACTGAAACTATTCCCTAGCCCAACGTCTCCCAGTCCAAATGTAGTGCACTACAGATGGGGTAGGGAGCCATTTGGGATTCCGATGATAAGTGGAAACAAAGGCAGAGAGCCGTGTGATCAGAACTGTCCATGCCCTGCTACAGTCAACAGAAGCCCTGCCAGCTGGTGCCATTGTACGTTTCATAGAGGGAAGAACTGAGACAAAGAGAGATGGAACAGCTGTTCGACACAGAGAGTTAGAATCAAATAATAAAGTCACGGAAAATTGTAGAAATTGCATTTTGGTAGGATTATGAAAAACTCAAGTACAGTGTGTGTTTTACCTCTACGTATATCAGCAATGTGCAAACAATTTTAAAATACAAATTCATAATACAATTGCGAAGAACCCTATGTACATTTGCTAATCGTGCAAATTCCACTCCCAACAACACAACATTTCTATTATTGTAGCGATCTGAGTTACAGTATTGAGAAGGCAGAAGCGGTAATCTATGACGAAACGTTTAATGAGCAACAAGACATACTGTATATAAAGGAACAGGTACAAACCAAAATAATTTAACCAAACAGAAAACAAAAATGTGCAATCTAGGCGCATTACCCTTGGTGAAAAAGGCAAGTAACTAAGACTTCAATCCCGCTAACTGGTACAAATTCTAGTGGCATAATGTAAGGTACATAAACAAACACACAGAACAAAACTATCAGGGAAACAAACACTGACAGCTAACATAACAAACCCAGGAGTTTAAATACTGGACGGAATGAGTAAATGGCAAACAGGTGTAGACAATTAGACAGACATGCTAATGATCTATATTAATTAAGTAATGGAAATGTCTGGGTAAAGCAGCACATACAACAGTCAGACACACGAGGGCGCTGAGGAACCATTCAGCCACGGCCTGAAGGCAGTTTTAAGCTGTGACAATTATGACGGTTGAAATTTTTGTTTTTGTCAGAAATACAACTCACTAATGTATTTTGTTATGAAATACATTGAACTGTAAAATAAATACTAAGTACAATAAAAAAAAATCAAATATATTTAACAGAAATATGGCACTGAAAATTGTGAATAGAATTATGAATAAAAATGGGAATTGTAATGTAAATTAAAATGTAAATTGTAAAGTAAAATGTGAATCATAAAGTATTTTCATTTGCAGCATATTATCTGCTGTGTAAGATCCCTGGAAGACCCCTATGTCATTGTGTATGACATAAATGGATATCCTAGTAAAACAGACCATTTTGATTGTTTCAAGTGTCTTTGATGATTAGTGAGAAAACAAGGCAGTATCGGTCCCACGACAGATTTAACAGTAATCTAGGCTGTTGAAAACATCCAGTTAGTTAAACACAAGGTTTGATAATCCGTCATAGAACACAGCCATGTACATTGTTCCTGTCCATGGCCCTGGAGTGTTCCGGATGACGCAGGGCTGTTTCACATGAGACATTTGCTCCAAGGTTGGAACATTGTTTGTCTATAACATACAGATATAAAAACAGTTTTGGTCTTGCGTTTCACCTCATGCTTCACCATATCATTCGCCTAATCAAAGGCACATCTCATTAAGTGGTCCAACTGACCTCAGGACTGTGTATGTGTGTGTGTGTGTGTGTGTGTGTGTGTGTGTGTGTGTGTGTGTGTGTGTGTGTGTGTGTGTGTGTGTGTGTGTGTGTGTGTGTGTGTGTGTGTGTGTGTGTGTGTGTGTGTGTGTGTGTGTGTGTATGTGTCTGTGTGTGTGTGTGTTGCTCCTCCTTTTTTTCTCAGTCAATGGTGTATGAACCACGAGACCAACCAAAAATATTTAGCTTTAACGCTTTTTTTCTGTTTACATTTGTCTGTTTTTGTTATTTAGCAGATGCTTTGAGTGTTAACCATATTCATACGAAAAGATCTTCATGGGGAAAAAACCTTCATGGGGAAAAGCACACGACTCAACATCGTAATACCAAATACATTTTCCTCAAATAAGGAAGCAGCGATAATAGTGGTAGAAGGGAAAAAGTAAAGAAATGCCATCCTAACTTAACAAACTGCAATGTTTGGTAGGATGTGCAGTGAGGCTATAGATTCCATTTGACCCATGGATGTATGCATACATGTCTTTGTTTAACTGGAATTTGTGTAACTTCGGGATGGTTATTTCATTTCCATGCAATAGATAACAATATAATTATGGTGTCTATTACTTTGGCAATTTGGGAAAGCTCTAAGCGTGAATATTCACAATGTGATTGACAGATACCGGTAACAGATTTATGGATATGCATTTGTGGCAAAGGGAATCAGTGAAAATGGATGCATCCTATATCTGGAATGTTAATGCGCAGCTTACATCTGCTGTTCTTATGTCAACTTGATATTCTTTGAAATAAAAGTTGAAAGGGAATATAGATGATACTTGTTTTCAATGACATCGTTGAAGAACAAGATTAGCAAAATGTCCTCGCTGTCGTATGTTTGCATGATGTTTCATGTCACATGATTACTGCTCAAAGCGTGTCAGAACAATAAAATATTAGATTATATACAAAACTATTTTCATGTACTTGTTGTTTTGCATTATCGCGTGTGGATGTGAAATACTTATCAAACAATCCAAACTTGTAAAATATTTTCTCAAGAACCAGCTTTATGATTGTTAAGATTATGACCTCATCTTCTAATGTATTTTTTTTGGCCTGAACACTTTTTTGTGGAGGTTTATGAGATAACTGTGAAGTCACTCTCTTCTCTCTCATTCTGCTTCCTTCATCTCCATCTACATCCTTTTGTCAATTTCAATATTATTTTTCTCATCCAGAAAGAGCCTTTTCCCGTTTCTAGACTTACTGACATCTGACGACTGTGGCGAGTCAATTTGCTAGTCAGACGGCAGATCAGTCAACTGAACAACATGCCTGACTAGCATGTAAGTGTATTCGTCCAATTGGTCTGAGCCTTGATACTCCACTGGGCCAGACCAATACAGTGGCAAAACAGCCTGAATATATCTCTTTCTCTAGCTTTCTGTCACTCTCTTAATCATTTCTATCTGTGACTCTGTTTTGTTCTATCCTTCACTCTGGCTCTCTGTAAACGTTTCTCCATATGCTGCCGTGTTGGAAATCGCTAGAGATTAAAAAACGATTGTTTCCATCAACTGGACTCACCTGAACGTCTGAGGCCATTATTGCGATCTACTAACATACTGGACTCACCTGAATGTCTCTCTTTGCCATGGACAGCATTCGTCATGAAGGTAGGGGTGATTGGTGGTTTTAATTTCACCTGCAAGATTCACAAAAGACCATGTTTTACAGTATTACTATACATGCCATAAAAGCCCCTCTGAGTAAACTTTCCTCATTTGATATTCAGGGTGTAAAGACGAACTAGGTAAAATCACTGAAGCTCTGAAAAACTGATATTTCATGTTTTTGCCAACACCACAAAAAACGACAGAATCACAATAAACACCACCACTGACATTTAAAATGACTACAGAATCACCACTCTGAGATAAATAACACCACTGACTTTTAAGATGACTATGGAATCAATATTCTAAGACAAATAACACCACTGACTTTTAAGATGACTATAGAATCATTATTCTGAGATAAATAACATCACTGACTTTTAAGATGACTACAGAATCAATATTCTGAGATAAATAACACCACTGACTTTTAAAATGACTAAGGAATCACCACTCTGAGATAAATAACACCACTGACTTTTACAATGACTACAGAAACAGCACTCTGAGATAAATAACACCACTGACTTTTAAGATGACTACAGAATCAACATTCTGAGATAAATAACACCACTGACTTTTAAGATGACTACAGAATCACCACTCTGAGATAAATAACACCACTGACTTTTAGGATGACTACAGACTCACCATTCTGAGATAAATAACACCACTGACTTTTAAGATGACTACAGACTCACCACTCTGAGATAAATAACACCACTGAATTTTAAGATGACTACAGAATCAACATTCTGAGATAAATATCACCACTGACTTTTAAGATGACTACAGAATCACCACTCTGAGATAAATATCACCACTGACTTTTAAGATTACTACAGACTCACCACTCTGAGATAAATATCACCACTGACTTTTAAGATTACTACAGACTCACCACTCTGAGATAAACAACACCAATTACTTTTAAGATGACTACAGACTCACCACTCTAAGATAAATAATACCACTGACTCTTAAAATGACCACAGACTAACCACTCTGAGATAAATAACACATCTGACTGTATTCTCTACACATAAGCATTAGCGTGCCTCCTCTCAATGCATAAAGCCTGCTCTCTGTTGTTGCTAGATCAGCCAGCATCACCCTGCCCATAAACCTGTTGAGAGTGCATTGAATTCCTGCTGAGTTGGTTGTTTTCAGAGCCTATCAAGCACCTCACTGCCTGGGACTGACCTGACTGCTAACGGCTGCATGCATCTCTGCTGTCTCTAACTCTCCTCACTTCATCTGTGTCTGTCAATCATTATATATATTTTTCAATTTGAAGACTTTATTGGACTGAGAATCATTGGTATACATTGCCATGGCAAGTGGAAAATATGAGCGCCATGAAAACAGTAAAACCAAAAATGAGAAATCTGATATTCTGAGTACATACTGTGCTAGATGCACAGTGAAAATGAACAAATGCATTTTGAATGTTGTACTATCAGCTATGTACGTGCAATGTTCTGCAGATGGTTTGTACTTCATTGGTTGCCCTTTTCTCATGGCAACGGGAGACATAATCTTCCCTAAATGATACGGGAGATATTCTGTAGCTTTCCATCTCTATGATCATTATCATATTCCTATCTGTGTCTCTCTCCTGCTCTACGAACTCTCCTCACACCTTACACTCACGTTCTACACCAAAACCTCAGAACAAGCCCACCACCACGCTTTCTACACTTGACCTCATAACCAGCCCATCGTTCATCTCTCTGCCCTGGCTCTCCAGAATAATACTGTCACAATCAGTGTGGCTGAGAGCAAATCATTGCCAAACTAAGAAAATCAGGCAACCAATCATCGTGTGGCATAGAGCGTAGTCTGTCTGTCTTTCTGTCTCTCTCTCTATCCTGTAGCACATTACACCTTCATTTTAACGTTGCACCTTATTTACTGTTTGCTTCATAAACTTTACCTCAAGCAATTTTTATCTTGAATAAACCATGTGTACAGTACCTTAAGTTTTTAAAATGGAATAGAATAATAAAATACATTTATCCTGTATTGTATCGTTTGTATCTATCGTAGTTTTTTTGTGTTGTGTACATTTGATGCGATGTGTTGCCATGGTCAACATTTTATGGAAGAAATAAATATATAAACCGGTTACTTTACTTCTGTATAATCACTTCTATTTACATGCACATAAATATATTGTGAAGCATTTTTAGTTTAGTTTGTTTTATCAGGTCAAATGATAAAAGACCATACAGTACTGTCATCGGAGGTTGAAATGGATCAACTAAAGTTCTTTTTGGGAGTCATAACAACGTTTACATTTGTCACTTAGCAGGCTGTCCAATCCAATGTAATTTATCGTAGTGATTGCACGCAACCTGGATTTGCAAGCACTACACTCTAATTACTGAGCTACACAGGGGGTCTGATTCCCTTATGGCCAGTGAAATATAAAGTATACTCAGCATACATGGGCATCCACACTGTAGCTGGTTTTCAGATTGCCTGTCCGAAAACACATTGTAGCTACAAATGAAAATTACTGCTTTGAAAAGTCTGTGTAGTAACTACTGAGGCGTAATGGAACTAAATGATAACAACACAGTTTTAGTAGTTAGGTAATGATGATTTAGAAAAAAATTGTCCAAGACTGTCACTGGACTTTTAACATCGACTGGTGTGGATATAAAGAAATGTTGGTTAAATGTTCGATACTGATTTGGATATCTTACCTGGCTGGCAGGGTTTTCTGGAGGGCTGGTTCGAGTGTGTAGGGAGGGCGGAGTGTTCCTCATCAAGGCCCTCCTCTGGACGGGCAGCCACCCCACCCTCACTGGGCTCAGGGAGCTGAGTTCAGCCTGCTCCTTCCCTGGAGCTTGTCTGATGTTGGCTCTCTCCCAGCTGCCGCTCTTATCTGAAGCAGAGGACCAGCCGACCCCGAGGGACTCATGGTTGCCCAGAAAGCTGTCACACAGACTGGGGGTGTTACAGAAAGACCGGCCCTGGTGCTGGCTGGAGTTAGAGGAGGATGTGAGGCCTGGGTGGTGTTGGTGGTTCAGACGAGATCCATCGTGCTCCCGGTGAAGGCTTGGCATGGAACTCCTCCTGTCAGACGCCTGCACTAGTTTAGAGTTTCCAAAATAACTCCCATCCCTTACACTCTCCAGCTCCTGTAACCACTGGTCCAGATTGTGCCCGCCTCCCTCCACGAAGCTCTGCGGGCGAGGGGTACAGTCTGCCCGTCGAAGTCTAACTTCTGGGTTGCCAGTGGGGCTTCCCCCATAACAACTGCTCTGCATCTTCTCCAATCCATGCAGCCACTGGTTCATCTGATGGCTGCCTTCGATCACGCTCCGCGGTCGCACGTGAGTACGTGGTGGAGGTGCCGGCCTTGCCATGGGAGCTTGATCGCATGGCCTGCAGCCGAGGCTGCTCAACGGGCTTCCTCTTCTTAGAACCGTCTGGCTCCGTATCCTCTCCAGCTCCTCCAAACAGTCATCCAGACTCTGGCCTGGGCTTCTCCGTTCGATGGAGCTCTGTGGACGGGGCTCGTTTAGACCGGTAACACTGGCGCACAAGGGCACCACTTCCACCTCTGAAACGAGTCCAGCCCAATAAGACGGGTCGCCTGATCTACTTCATCCCTGGCCTTGAGCAGTTGGCCCACGGAGTGTCATCTCTCTGGGGCTCAGGTAACCAACAGCTCCAGCGCTCCGGTTTCAGTCCCTGGTGCTTGATAATGGTCCTACATTATCTATTAATGAGAAGGATGCCTCTGGCTGGGTTACCATGCACACCAGAAATGAGGAAGCAAGAGAAAATGTTAATTTGTTTTACTAACCATAGTAACTTTGTTTTCACCTGTTTTACTAGTAACTACTTTTCACCTGTTTTACTAAACATAGTAACTACATTTTCTGTTGTACTAAATGTAGAAACTACACTCATCTGATTTACAATAATACATTTTTAGCAAATTGTTCTTATGATTGTGCGGAACCATATTACTTGCCTCTAACATGGCCCCCAATGTCACCCCATACTCCCTTGCTAGTAGGTAGGGCACACTTCTCTCTGGTCGAAAATGAATTCCCAGTGCCCCAGGGCAGTGAAGGGGACATCTGCCCTGTGCAGTGTGCCATCTTTCGGATGGGACATTAAATGGGTGTCCTGACTGTGGTCACTAAAGATCCCATGGCCCTATTCTTATGAGTAGGGGTATTAACCCTGGTGTTTTGGAGAAATGTACAATCTGGCCTTAATACCATCATGTCAATCTAATCATCTCCAGCTTTCAATTGGCTCTTTCATCCCCTTCCTTCCCCCCACTTCTCCCCAGGCCATTGCTGCAAGTGAGAAGCTGTTCTCAGTCAACTTGTCTGGAAAAATAAAGGTAAACGAACTAACTACATTAAGTAGTAACCACTAGTTCACCTGTTTTACTAAATGTTGTAACTACATTTTTTGTGATAATTATGGAATTTTATAAACTGTATTGGTTTACAGGAGCAATTAAAATCTGTAACCCCATACATAGTAGTTTTGCACTTTTAAAATGTGACATTTTGCTGAGCTTGCTCTGAGATATTCTTATTTTTGAAAGAGCCTAAGCAATATGTTAATTTAGACTGTCTTAAGTTCATGTATATTCTTCAATCAATTTGCGAGCTATAAGAGATGCAGTTGGAGAACTTATCAGGAGCAACTCAAACATTTAATTAATTTTTTTCTTGCATAATAAAAATCCCCATTTAATAAGAACATTCACCATTAACGTTTTTCGCTAACAGAGCAGGGGCGGTTCTACACAGGGGCCTACAGGGGCGGTTCTACACGGGGGCCTACAGGGGCCAGTGCCGCTGTAAAAATGGCCCTGTCCCCCCTGTGGCCCACCCTGAAAATGAAATTAATTGATCAAGTTATTATCGATTTTATACGCTAGCGTCAAAATGTTTTCCTCTGATAAACACGGGCCCTACCTTGGCCACCCCAGTAAAATGTGTCTAAAACCACCACTGTAACAGAGGTTGCGTTAATGCAGGATTCTGCGTTTATTACGCAGAAAAACAAAGCAAGATGCAGAAAAAGTATTGTCTTGCGTTTTGAAAATGTAGGTGTATTGGCAATGATATTCTATTTAAATTTGCCATTTCTAACTTTTACTGTTCACAAATCAAACATGCTCTGCCCACTGCCCTCTTAATTTCTGCGCAATGTGTGTTGTGTACACAGGGCGAGCAGCCGGTGTGGCCAAGTGACACAAATGCGGAAGTGCCTAAAACCTGCATTCCATCTGAAATCCAGCAGGGGGCGATACGTCTGGTTGCAAAAGAGCTCGGTTTCTGTAATAGTCTATGAGAAGGAGAGACACTTCTCACTTAATTTATTACCTCAGTAAACATTTTCATGTGTATATGGTCTCAATCACTATTTAAGCCTTCTGCAATACATAATGATGTTCATTTTTTGAATTATGGTCTCATTGATTTTAAAATCGGCGATAAAGCAAATGGGCGTTTAGGTTGTGGGTATGGCATAGTCTATGAGAATGAGATACAAAATAGGCTATACTTGATTTACTTAGGTAATACTTACTTTCATAATGAGTATGATTACAATCGCTAGATTTAAGCCATCTGCAACTTATCATGATGTTCATTTTTTAATTATGGTCTTGTTAATTTTTAAATTGGTGATAAAAAAAGGGGCGTTTAGGGCGTGGCTATGGCGTTCGGTTGTAGGCTACGAAAAGACACTCAAATGAGTTGGCAGTTCACTTTTTCCGGTAAGTAATGTTATATTTTGTTTTACATTTTGTTTTAATACTGTTTTTCGTTAGCATCCAAATTAATATCAGGTAGTTACCTAGATTACTCCTCCCTCTCGTCTAAAATCGTCACATCCGCAACCAAGATGTCTGCGCCCGTAACGGCAAATTCGATGACCCAAATCAGATCAATAAACCAATGGGTGACGTCACACATGGTTATATCCATCAATTATACAATCTACGGTTGATTGCTTCGCTATGGTTTTTAATATTAAATCTACGCGGTTCGTTTTTGAATCTGCTTACGAACTGTCTAGTTACGAGGTAGGCCTAAATGCTTATTATTACAAATTCAGCCTTTTCCTACTGGCACATTTATTAGAAAATTACAGTAAAAATTTTGGAGTAATTGCTATTTGCCCAAATTATGTGGGCTAGATATTAAAAAATAAACGTTAGGCCTATGTGTCCCGCTTAAAAGTGAAACGAGAGCGTTGGATTAGAGAGAGAACTAAGGTATAAAGTTAATATTGTCGGTTAATATGATTTATAAAAGCAAGGTTTGATTCTGTCTTTTGATAGGATAGTTTTTAACTATAGGGTAAACAAATAGCTAAGTGAGTGTTGTAACTATAATCCACTGAAGCGCTCGGTTGGTTCAATAGTCTAATAGGCACCATTTTCAAACCCAAGTTCTATTATTTTTTACTATGATAAACCGACGTATTATGGATAAAAGTATGACGAAATTAGAAAAAATATCTCATAATTTTATTTTGTCGTTTACAATGAATATTGACAGATGTTTGTCAAACGCTTATTTTTACTGCTGATGGAGAACAAACACATTATCCTTCAGATTTTATTAGTGTAACTTGTTATTTATAAATACATCTTTTTACAGTATGAGGCATATTTCCTGCATTATTTCCTGCATATTTCCAGCTAGATCAGCTATCTTTAAAACGCAGATTTTTGGAGAGTGCGTTTTCGGAAGCAGACTTCGGAAAGCGATAACGCGACGTATTGATATCATAAACGTTAGATAACTTAAACTTTAACTCTTGACTTAAGTCTTAATTTAGCCTACTTGCCAGAGGCTAGAGTCTAACCAAAGCTAATGTAATACATCTAAAATCTGCTTGGTATTTTCCCAAGTAGCCTAACTGATTTTTAGCTTAAGTTCAGGCGCGAAACACTTTCATTGTTGCTAGACTTTGCACTTTACCCACCATTTAAATTTGAGCCCAGTGAATTATAATACCGAAAGTAACTTCAATAAACGTCAGTAAAATAATAATGTTTATATAAACAATGTATAAAAAATATTCCTGATTGCATTTTCAGATGAGTTTGTTAAAATATTTTTCAAAGAGAAAGATGGTCAGGTAAAATAACTTCAGCTATGTAGGGGCTAGAATTTGGTTCTTATGGCCTGGAACAAGAAATAGCCTACCTTTAGTTTGTTCTGAAATATGTAACATTAGTGGTGGCTAAAATATGCTCTTACTGTTTCATGATGAAATATTTGTGATGCGAGAGAATTATCTGATGTTACTCATTCTCAAATATAACATAAATAGACAGGCAACACAAGTAGTCAGGCAGCAGTAGAGGAGGAGAGTGGAGGAGGAGAG
The DNA here is from genome assembly GCA_016801145.1 of Umbra pygmaea. Classification (NCBI taxonomy): domain Eukaryota; kingdom Metazoa; phylum Chordata; class Actinopteri; order Esociformes; family Umbridae; genus Umbra; species Umbra pygmaea. The sequence goes on along the minus strand of JACXGM010012511.1, from coordinate 9,470 downwards.
TGAAGAGAAAACCACCAAGCACAGAGACCCTAAATGGGTAGATACTCCAATGTTCCACCCATGGCTCTACCACACTGATCATGGTGAGTATTCAGCATTACACCATATCATGCAAATCAGTGTATTTCTATGTAATATTGTATAAACAATGACCAATAATGACACATTTCTACACAAGCTCCACACAGGGAATGTTAATATTTTGAGCGGGCGGGGGGTGCCTTGGTGTTGGCCTTTCCTTGCTGCTGAATACAATCATAGAGGAAACCGTGTTTTCATCTTTTTTACTAAGTGTAGAAACTACATTTTGACCTTTTTTACCAACTGTAATAACTGCAATTTCACCTGCTTTATTAACCATATGAATCACATTTTGTCATTTATTGGATTATAGATGTCCTAGTCAGTCCATGGTTGGCCAAGTGTCTGTACAGGTTTTCACTCCATTTCATTTAACAAGTCATTGATAAGTCCTCCTCTCACCTGGTTACCTCTTCCCCTCACCTGGTTACCTCTTCCCCTCACCTGGTTACCTCTTCCCCTCACCTGGTTACCTCCTCCCCTCTCCTAAGGTGTTAACTGACAGGGAACATGCCAACCTGCTCACACAAGGCTTTCCTAATGACTGGAGACTCCTACATGATTGTCTATTTATGAGCTGTTGGATATCCGAAAGCAAAATAAATTATTTTTCAAATAACCAAAAGTCTATGTACAGCCTGGTAGGTGCAGGTAGGCAGCAGGAACGATTAAACATGAATGAAAAAATATATATGTAAACATATTTTTCATTAATCTTTTTCATAATTCAATCTAGTTCTGGAAAGCATAGCCAGAATGCAGTAAAAATCGGCAACATTCTTACTGAAGTGAAAAGCAGTATCAGCTTACTTATGTATTGTAGAGAACTGCAACAGACACTGCCACGCACAGATGATATCGATGTTTTCCTGATGTCCTTGGACGTTCTCGAGTAAGTAAATACAAATAATTTAACAAAATGCAGTGTTGTCGTGCGTTCCAACTTCCCCTTGTTGTTAGTAGCAGATCGATTTGTTTTCTGGGTCCAGCACAGAACATAATAGAAGAAGTGTTGTCATTGTCTCCAGGCTGCCAGGCACTTAGCCATGGGCATCACTCTCTGTAAGGGATGTCTCTTGACCCAAACAAAGAACTACAGTGCAGTGGATAGGGGGGGCAAGGACAAAAGAGAGATGGATGAAGAGAGAGAAAAGAGGGGGATAGTGGGGGAGGCTCAGTGGTTAGGGAGTCAAACTTGTAATGGGAAGGCTGTCGTTTTAATTCCTGAGTGGGCCAAATGTTTTGGGGCCTTTACCCAGAGTTATAATAGTACAATGGAGAAGTATTTGGCTGGGTTTGCCTGTTTTGGGAACTTTCTAATTAAAACATAAATGATCAGCTCGTGGGAGTTCATAAATAACTAGTTTCCATAAATAATAATTACTCTTTCTATTAATTTTATAGATTACTGGTCAGTTATGCACTCCTGTTACCTGGTAATTTCGTCTTAATTTGTGCTTTGTACTGTTTACAGTTTTGGCTTTACCCTAAATGGCTACAGGTTACCTTTACTTATTTTTATCCAGAGCAACTTACAGTATCTGCTAAGTGACTAAAATGTAAAATGTAATGTAGAGGCAGAGTGAGATGACTGATAGACACAAGAGGAGTCACTAGATGTCGGGTTGATATTTAAGTGTAACGATTAAGAAGTTAGAACAGCCACCCTAGTAAGTCATACATTTTGGAGCATTTTGGCTACTCTGTCTTTGTCTTAAATTAAAAGTAATAATGTCCCCTGGTGAAGCTACTCCTTCTGGTCATGTGGTGTGAAAGCAGGCGAATCATGGCAGCTATGCCAGACATGTGATTTCTGCAGGACTGTGGTCATGTTCCAGATTTAACTCTATTCCCTATCTAGTGCACTAATTGTAGAAAGGACCCTGGTCAAAGGTAGTCAAACATGACACCCCGTGATGGGAATAGTGTTCAATTTGGAAGTGCTGCGAGATGAGTGGTGTTGTTGGATGCGTGATTTGGTATCTTTGACCCGTGTGATGTCACAATACGTCCTTCTGAATAACACCACCGAAATCCAGGAGGCTATGCAAAGCTAAATATTAATATTCGTAACTTGAGATTAGAAAGGAATTGTTGTAGCTAGCATACTGACTTGTTGTACCCATAGATATCTATATAAAGGCTAGATGTCTCGTCAGCGCTGCTGGCCAATGGAGGTCGACGTCTGCGCCTGGCGGCCATCTTGCCACAGACAGCTCGCTTACTCATAACGTTGTGTGTTAATGGTGCATGTACTTTTAAATAACCATAACATGCTCAATTTTCTACCGATTTTCAAACGGTTTGGTTTGTTAAA
>JACXGM010012510.1:0-23914 GCA_016801145.1 Umbra pygmaea | reverse complement strand
GCCACCGAGTTGACGTCAACTCGGTGGCTTTTTGAGATTCGACCGTTTTACAGAGGCAGTTTAAAGTTGTGGGATTTGCATAGCAAAGAGGTGTCAATGGGACTTTGCGGTTCAGTGTATGTCTATTTTAGCCACCGAACTATCATTATTCAACTATGACAAGGTAAACTCGGATTTGCATTCTATCACCCCTTTAAGACTTCAATGACAGAGAGGTATGTGGCTCACTGACCAATCATAGCACACATCTATAGTCAGCAGCAGACAATTTTCACTGGAGTCCATGCACCCTCAGGTGATTTGCACAGCTTTCTTTCAGATCACTTTTTAAGAACTACTGAGAAATACTGAGTACTGTAGGAAGATGTTTCGATCATGAATGATAAAATGTAATGTGTCACTAAAAAAGTGACTCAAAATGAACAAATCATTCACAAACAATTGACCTTAAGAAATATTTTTTACTATGTTTTCAATAAATTTGTCACTGTTTAGGTATGAATGAACTCCCTTTTTTCAACAATTTCAATGTGCCCTCTCACCAAACTGAGATCATGAAGAAGAAAAAATTTATATTTTTTTGAGGGATCTGAACTCACAAACTCCTACATCACTGGTGTGAGACTAACCCACTACACCTTCTAGGTCGTACTGGTGTCAGCAGTAAACAGAATTTATGTACTTGTCTTTAGAGCGTTTTTTGTTTTAAGCAGTCTAGTGCCAGCATTCGTCGGTAATAGTACATTTCAGGTTAACTAAATGTACCAATTGGTGAGTGGTGTGTGTTTCACCAAACCAGACTAGGAACATCTCTACATGACAGGACCATTTTGGCTCAGTAGTGTCACTTATACAACTAGTCGTCATAAATTGCAGACTTAGCCTCCAGAGGTCACTTTAGCGTTCTGAAGTCTGCTTTTTCAAAAAGTAGACTCTCAAAAAATATGCTTTTGAAAGCTTTTACCTGCATTTTAAAGATTTTAATGAATGACTGTGGGTTTAATCTGTGCTGTAGAATTCACAAAATAGGACTATTGAATTCTGTGTGACTCGTTATATTCATAAATAAAAAGTTACAGTAATAAAATCTGAAGGATATTGTACAATAAAAATGTGTTAGAAACAAATGCCATCGCTGGACACACATCTTTCAAATGTTCCCTTATATGGACTTTTACCATCATTACATAAAAATAGCAATGGGTATAATGATTTTATTATTATTTTCCCATTTGAAAAGAAATTGCAATGCAGTTACAGATGTAGATACACTAAAGTGGTGGAAAAGTGGCAGGGCTGTACCAATTTGTAACGAGGTGCACCTCATCCGATTGAATAAAATGTTGTTGACAAGTTTTTAAAAGAAGAAATATAATGAATTAGGGCTGCTCGATTATGGAAAAAATCATAATCACGAAAATTCTGATGTCAGGAGCGGGTGCATTTTCTGACTTTGTTGAGGGTGACCAGCACACACAGTTCATTTGAATGTTTGGATTTGATTACACAGCAATGTCTTTTAATTATATTTGCTAATAAGTTATTTTTATTATTTTAAACAAATTAACACTTCTAAATGTATCTTATTTTCTATTTTGCCTACAGGTTTTTTATGTGCACACGATCACTGTGCTTATTAAGTCTGCTGTAGAATCGATCACAAACAGCAGTTCAAACAAACTAATGAATTCACTCCACAAAGCCTGGCTCTTCAGTCGGTAAAATAATTGAAGTACCTGCGTTGCTTTGAGGTAAACTCATGGAGATGCCGCTATCACCTTTCTGTAATATAAAATACTGTAGACCATAGATCAGTACTCTGCCTTTGTCATCTCATCAGTCACTTCTGCACAGCTGTTCTCATATAAAGCACGCAGAGCAACTCTGGTAACGTGGTGGCGAGATGGCAAATTATAACGCTTGTCCAAAGTATGCAACAACATTCTACTCTTGTCGTTCTCAACTGTGATGGGGCACACATCTTTGGCTAAAAAGTATGCAACGGCATGTGTTATTTTTGTGTCTCCGCGCTCGATGGAACTGGAGTTACATTGTAAATGTGTCTTTAATAGATTTGAAATTGAAATCGCGTTCAAAATTTGATTAATTGCACAGCCCAACAATGATTGGCCTCCAGGGGGCTCCAGGGTGCACATTCATCCAAAGTGTTTCCCCTTGATAATCTCTTGTGTAAAACAGAATTTTTTCTTTATCATTAAAACAACTACAATATGTGAAATGTAATGTGCCAGAAGTCTGAAGTGCCTTAATAAAAATAGTCTAATGAACCAGCAGTACACTGTTTTAACTTTTTTCCATTTTAAGAAACATGAAAATGTCATTACAGTAGGTGAAATGTAATGTGCCAGAGAAGTCTGAAGTGTCTTAACTTCCTATTGTATATTTAAAAGGTATTTTCATGCAGGAATCCTGCACAAGTCTAAACAGTGCATAGGACGTATTTATGGGTGGTACGGTTCATGACAAAACAACCGAACTGTTCGGTTCGCTTCTCTCGGTTCGGAGCATGTGTGCGTTGCACGGTTCGTCGATACACTGCTAATGTATAACACCTATGTTAAGACACTTACCAGCAATGACAAGGGGGGTGAGCGTGACAAACGCAACACATGGCAGCTGATTGGACGAACAAGTCTTGTGGGTCTGGCTGCTCCCAAATATCAAAACAGACTCCAATGGCATCTCGTTTTGAATACGCTTTCATATTTCATGAAAATAGTTCACTGAAACGTGTTTATGTAAACATTTGAAGTAAGAAATGGGCCATGCAGTTGCTGAATCTGTCTTCATTACAGATCGACAAAGGTCAGTTCAAAGATTTATGTCAGATTTTGAGAGGCAAGCCGACATGCAGGTCACATGTTTTTTTGTAGGAGCTTTACTGAAGTTGGCAGTTTGATAAATTATCAATTATCTTATTCTGTAATATTTCAATCTTCATGTGCTAAAAAGTCTAGGACTGCACAATTAATATAATTTTTATCATGATCACGATTTTTATCATGATCACGTACCATACATGCTAGCAAATCTTGGCACCATTGGAATGAGGAAGATTTATTGCGGTTATTCAGTCTAACCAACATGGCGGCTTCCACGTATGAAATTAGCGTAGCTATCGCGCCAGTTTTCTGATTGGTTGATTTGGCCAACATAGGTGGTGATCGGTAGATGGTTAATCCATTCAGCTAACCAGTATTTTTGCCCCTTCCCAAAAGTTCTCCAACGGAAGATTCCCAGATGGATATGCGGAGCAAATGCGAAGCAATCCATCTGGCAGAGTCAGGTTACATCATCCGGCACGACACCAACAATTTTTGGAATTAAAAAATAGGATTTCAAAAATGTATAGAAATATAGTGAGAAATGGGTCCAGCATTTTGATGCTGACTTGTTTGTTTCACACCCAAAAATTGCACAATGGCCCTGGGGGCTTGACAATATGCATTTCAAAGCCTTATTCATTATGGTTTACTTGCTTTTCCAAATAAGGAATGTATGTATATATATTGTAATTAATTTTATTGTTTAAGGAGACACTGAATTTTGGTGAATAAGAGGAACCATTTTATTTCGATGCACATTTGTTCATTAGCAGGAATTTAGCACAATATGGATGTGAAAGCAGTTATTTAGTCTGTGACAATAAAAAATCTTGGTTAAAATAAAAAAATAATTGTGATAGCTAATTGTGATCTCAATATTGATCAAAATAATCGTGATTATCATTTTGGCCATAATTGTGCAGCCCTAACGTCTTCCCCCTTGCTTTATCATAAGCTCATTTAGCTATCCTCAGATGGTCCCAATAATGTGCTTAAAGTCAAGTTTTATTGTTGGACAATAATTGAACACTGATAAACAAAGTGACCTTATTACAATGGGCTGTGTACCTTCAGATCCCCCACCCGGTAGAGCCAGAAGAGGCCTGGCCACCCCCTTGAGTTATGGCCTCTCTCTAGGTTTCTTCCAAGGTCCCACCTACTAGGGAGTTTTTCCTAGCCACTGTGCATCAATTCTGTTGCATCCTCTTGGTGGTCTAGGGCCGGGTGTCTGTCAAAGCACTTTGTGACAACTGCTTTTGTAAAAAGGGATTTATAAATAAATTTGATTGGCATAGTTTAAAGGCACCTGTAAATTCAATCGCAGAACTATAGTTGGTGAATGTAATCATCCTGTGCTTGATCCGACTAAAGGCTTCCGTGTTGGGTGAATAGTGCAAAAATAATTGGCGGCTCGGCGACATGTGATTGGGTGAATCATCGACATAGAACCATGTGCGCACACCTCGCCATCCCACAGATATGTACAAGGAGTTGCGGAGCTGTGGAGTTAGAGATTTAATTGGTAAGGGAAGAAAATCCGGAAAAACCACAAAGATTTCAACCTTGACGAAAGCGTTTCGAATCCATCGAATTGTAATCATCTAATTAATTAAGGTAGAAATATCCGGCCAATGCCATGTTATGGATTCACCCATGGAGAGCTATTCGTAGTGTTGTGACATTATGTACAATATAGGGATCCCCGGAAGAAGAGAAAAGCCTTATACAGAGCGAAAAGTACAATGGAAAATAAATGCAGTGGGGGGGAACAAATATTTTATACACTGCCTATTTTACAGGTTTTCCTACTTACAAAGCACGCAGAGGTCTGTAATTTTCATCATAGGTACACTTCAACTGTGAGAGACAGGATCTAAAACAAAAATCTAGAATATCACGTTGTATAATTATTTTATAATTAATTTGCATTTTATTGCATGACATAAGTATTGGATCACTTACAAACCAGTAAAGGTGGAAACATCATTCCATGGGATGCTTTTCTGCAAAGGGGACAGTACGACTGCACCGTATTGAGGGAAGAATGGATGGGGCCATGTATCACGAGATCTTGGCTAACGACCGCCTTTCCTCAGTAAGAGAATTGAAGATGGGTTGTGGCTGTGTCTTCCAGCATGACAACGACCCGAAACACAGTCAGGGCAGCTAAGGAGTGGCTCCGTAAGAAACATCTCAAGGTCCTCGAGTGGCCTAGCCAGTCTCTAGACCTGAACCCAATAGAAAATCTTTGGATGGAGCTGAAAGTCCGTATTGCCCAGCGACAGCCCTGAAACATGAAGGATCTGGAGAATTTTGTATGGAGGAGTTAACAGGGCTCACATGAAATCAGGGGGATGCAATCACCATATTACACATGTACTTTGTTAAACTATTTTTGTTTTATTTTTGTTTAGACAAAAAAATGGTACATTGATTATTCGCAAATATACTGTCCAGTAGATGATACTATAGGATTTGTTTTCATTGAATGATCACTGTTTAGGTCACTGTATGATTATATTTATGATATACAATTTAAATGTGTCCTATGCACTGTTTAGACTGTGCAGGATTCATAGATTAAAAGTTTTTTTTTTAAATATACACTAGGCAGTTTAGACTGTTTAAAATGATAGCAGTAACGCATAGTAGTTTATTTAGAATTTAGATAAAGGTGATTCATGTTTTCAGCATTGAAAAACGCTGGGAACTAAATGTTAAGTGGGCAAACGACATTTAATTTTTTATTTAATAAAATGTCAGTGTTTTATGTTTTGATTGAGGCAAAAAGAGCATTTCTTAACATTTAATTGTTTAGACTGGAGGATTAGTGCATGAAAATGTATTTTAGATATACAATAGGCAGTTTAGACTATTTTTTAAATAAAAGCAGTAACGCATAGTGAGGATTTCCTTGAGTTTATTTATTTTTAATTTTACGTTTGTTCCTCCAAGTATTTACACAATCACCAATAGCTACATTGAAGCTAATGATGCTACCTCCACTCCAGATAGACCAGGGGCTGGATGAAACACCCAGAAAATGGACTAGTTAGCCAGTTACCCACTCACCCATTGCTCTAACTTGTCTTTCATTTGTTATTTCCAAACAATTGCACCAAAAATTAAACAACCACCCTGGCGTTATTCATTTTACATTCTTTTTTCCAAGTATTCACACAATTACAAGATGCTACATTGGAGCTAATAAACACTAACTCCAGCCAAGTAAATAATTGTATATCGGCTCCTTACCTGAAGGGTTGGGTACCGAAACCTGGTTTCACTATGGAAGTAATTAGGTTAGGTCTCTGTAGTTGTTGGGTAACTTTTACTCATGACATGCTAACCGGCAACAAAGGATTCCATTCACTATGCTAAGCTAAGCTAGCGGTGGTGCTGCCGGACTAAGACAATGCATGCACTGAGACATAAATGTTTGCCCACCTATAGGGGAGATGGTGAATAGCCCTATTTCAACAAAGAGTGGCGTGTTCCTTTAATACGAGGTAACATGCATGCAAAATCCCTTTGTCATAAAACACCATGAAGAAAACAAAATAACTGGCAGTTCAAAGAGACATTTGGTCATAGACCTTCATAAATCTGGTGATGGCTACAAGATCCACAAATTATTGAATATACCACTGAGCACTGTCAGGGCAATTATTAAAAAATTCAAAAGTTATGGAACAGTTGAAAACCTCATGCATACATTATGGACATTCATTTTGCCCCCCAGGATAGGAAGGAGGATAAGTGAGAAGCAACAAAATCCCTAAGAATCACTGTGAAAGAATTGTAGGCTTTGGTGTGGTCACCAGGTTTCAGAAAAAAACATCAGACACCACCTCCACAAGCACAGCCTATTTGGAAGGGTTGCCAGAAGAAAGCCCTGTCTGACCCCAAGACACAGATGCAAGTCCTTTCAGTTTGCCAAACGTTGTTTACATTAGAAGGTGCTCTTATCAGATTGAATGTTTTGACCAACATGGTGTTTCCCTATTTGCCATAGGCCATAACGTAAAGTGTTAACCAAATATGTGGTAGGCTACTGAAATAATGCAAGAAAACAATGAAAATTAATTGGAGACTTAACGGAGTCCACCAAGCAGCACAAAATCTGCCATATCTTAACAGATTTGTTATGCCTTTTGAATATTAAAAAGTTATTTCTGTGCAATAGGTTTCAACTTTTCAGAAAGTATTTTTGCAAATAGGCTATAGCAAAAACAACAAGATTATGTCACAGACAGGATGTGTCAGATTTTGTCATAACTTTAATTACTGGAGCTATAAAACAAATGTATAATTCAGCATACTACATTTATAATAAAGGAAACCAGTGTTCGCATATCGAAGTAACACACATCAAACTGATTATGGTCTTTTAAATTATTTTGTTTGAAAACAAAAAATTATAATTTTCTACAATTTACAATGTTTAGATGTAGCCTACTGTATCAGCTTTTTTTTTGGACTGAAAAGTTTTTCTTACCCACAACATCGTGTAAAACGTTATTTTACTCTCTTGTTTGATTCATCAAAATGCAGTTTAAGAGTGACAACATTTGGACAGTATGCTCTATTAAGGCAAAAATGAGGCCAGAATAATACATAAATTTGCTAAATAATTTATAAGGCTACTACTGTATTATATGGCCCTATTTGTTTTTATAAGGTAAGTGTAATAATTATTTATACACTTCAAGCATCTTCTGTTTAAATTAAATTTTAGTGATGACATCATGGTATCAAAACCGACATTTTTATTTAGGTATTTATTATAACTCGCTCTATTAGAGAGCAATAAGTTGCATAAAAGGACATTGCGGTATTTTTCTATTTGCCGTGCAAAAGAACAATTTTAAAACATATTTCCTTTAGAATGACCTACACCAGGGTTTCCTAACCCTCTCCTCGGGACCCCCCAGACAGGCCATGTTTGTTTAAACCCTGAAATGGCTCATTCATGGCTGATTCAATTAACCAAAGGCTTCTATCTGGCAGCTATATTTGTTTGCAGCATTTTAATTTATTGATTAATGTGTGTTAATATGGTGCAGGTGTGTTATTTCTGCCATTTCACAGCTTGTAGCACATATAATAAATTCCAATCTCACAGCTTATAAAGACGATTACATTGTCTATCAACGATGTTTGGAAATGTCCATTTAAAGTCCATGTAAATTCAGACATCGCACAGCGCCAGTGCCATTAGTTTTGCGAGCCCACTGTATAATCAGTGTGGATGTCTTAGATTTGCCCACGTTGGCTTAGTAATCCTGAGATTCCAAATCTAAATTAAAATCTCCTAGAATCATTTCTTTACTTGATGTAAATGTGGCTAATAGATTTTTTTGCTGGTTTAGCATAACTTAGCATAGGTGTCTGGTAAAATTGCTACACTTCTTACTAAACCTATCACATCTAAACATTACAAACATGAAGGGCAATATTTGCTTTAGTAGTTTTTCTTGTTAACCAGAATTCAGTTAGGATGATATCAGGGTTACTCTGGTCTATCCTCATTTTTACAATGTATTACTTAGACAATAGGCTCCTCATATTTAAACGTAGGAAGCCAAGCCCCTTGTGGTTTTTAAAAACAATGCATTTTTAATACAACATAAGTTCTATTAACGGTTTCAAGTCATGATATTGTTTGGGAACTGTATTCAGGTTTTGCTTAACCCCATAGGGCCTGAGAATATATAATTTTGGAGGGCTTACACTGTACTATAGACACCAGGAACAATATGCAATTGAAGAATTTGTGAACATAGAACCTGATGCTGAATTCACCAGTCCTGAGTAACAGTCTTCAAAGGTGTACATAGCACCAAGCATTAAAGGCTTTCCCTGAGGGTGAGACGCATTTGAAGAGGATGCTTGTGCCATACCTATTTTAGTGCAGTTTATCACAGAGGAATTGCTTTGGCAGTTTAGGAAAGTTGTAAAATGTCCACCAGCTGAATTCTCATAAAGCAAAGACTAAATAAACAATATGCTCCATCTCTTCCAGTTGAACGACTCCTTCACAATGTATAAAAAGGAGAAGGCAGAGAATGACAAGATGCTGAACGAGCAGAATGACAAGCTCCAGGACCAGCTTTCTGCAGTTCGTTCCCAGAATGCCAAGCTCTCCACACAGTTAGAGTTTACCTCCAAGAGGTAAGTCAATACAACTGAAATAAGCAGACAGTGGGCAGACTCCAAAGAATATACCTGCTCATCAGCTTGGCAAAACTTCAGAAGCACCCACTTTTTTTCAAAGGTACAAATATTTTATTTTTTTTACCTTTCTCTGACAGGTATGAGATGCTGCAGGAGAACATGAATGCCTACAGGCGGGAGATTGCTGCTTTGCAAGAGAAGGGCCAGAAAATGTCATCTACGGCTCAGAAACATGAGCAGATTATTCACACGATGTCCCAGGACCTCCGGGCAGCCAATGAGAAACTGGCAGTTACAGAGGTTTTTTTTTACATTTGTTTATTACAGAAGTCAAGCTGAAACACAGATTTCTTTGACTGTACATATACAGTGGGCTCCAGAATTAGTAGCACCCCTAACTGACAATGCACAAACAATATTTTAAAAACATAAACAATATAATTATAGAGAAACTCATAATACCATGATGTGGGAAACACTATTTAATTAATGTCGCAATGGAACCAACCAAAATCATACAATTATTTAACACAACATTTTTTCACAAATCAAGGTTCCATAGTTATTGGCACTCCTTATTTAGTACTTAGTGCACATCTGGCATGCCACATCTAGTGAGGATAACAGCATTGAGTTTTGTCCTGTAATGTTGGACAAGATTAAGGAACACATTTGTAGGGATTTTGGCCCATTCCTCTAAGCTGATCCTTCACATTCTTGGGTTTGTGCTCATCAACTGACCTCAAACTCAGCCCATCTGTTTGGATTGATTTGAGGTCCAGTGACTGAGATGCAATGGCAGAAGATTAATTTTGGTGTCATAAGCCGCTTTCCGACCGCAGGGATTTTTGCAGTTCCTAGAACATAATGTTCCTATAACCCTTTTTTTCTTGTGTTCTGACAGGAGAAATTTGGGTATTATTTAGTCCCTCGCAGCGTAGTTCTTATAACTCTTTCAGCTCCTACTCCAGAGCAGGGTCTTTCCCGTTTTCTAGGTCTACGTTGATTGGTCCAACTTAAAAATCATGCATGTCGCTTCATTTGTCTGTTGGGTATATTACATATTATGCTGGAGCCTTCTGTGTTTCTCTGTTAAGTAGCTACTCAATTTCTATAACTCCAGCGTAGTTTTCTAACACCACCGTTATGAGGACATATCAACACAACACACTTTTTTCAATTGTATTGGATGTCGTTTCCACCCTTGTAATCTTATCAAACCAACAGCCAGCCGCTGAAGGAACCCAGCACTTTTTCGGCTGAAAACAACCAGATCATCCGCATACATAAGATGATTAACACATTTATCTCCAATGATACACCCAGTTTTACAAACATTTAACTCTGAAATGTTGTATGTGGCGCTATGTTAGTCATGTGACGACGCTATAAGACTGTTGCGGTGCTTGCGTCACTCCCTTATCCCTCCTACCAGTTTCTATGGCCACTTGGCCAGTGCAAATGCAAATAGCAAAACCAGTTTTGGGGGAGAGTAGTTAGTAGAACTCTTTAGAATTGGACTGTTCTTATAACTACGTTCCTGTAACTACTTGGTCGGAAAGCGGATATAGAGACATTTCTGTATGGATCTTGATGTATGTTTTGGGTCATTGTTTTGGTGTAAAGTCCACCTACGGCCAAGTCCCTGCCTTCTGGCTGAGGCAACTGGATTGTCAGCCAAAATTGCCCGGTACTTGGTGGAAATTATTATGCCATCAATCTTGACCAGTGCCCCTGGACCTCTGGAATTAAAACAGCCCAAAAACATCACTGACCCTGCCTACCACAGTTAACCGTGGGTACGTTTTCTTCTCCTTGTATGCATTTCTTTCGACACCAAACATGCCTATGTTATCTGACCAAGACTTTACATTTTGGTGTTGTCTGACCAGAGCACCTTCTTCCAGTCATACTTTAAGTGACTTTTGGTAAACTCCAAGTGCTTTCGTCTGTGTATTGGGTTCAACTGTTCCATTACTTTTGAATTTTTGAACAACTGCCCTAATGGTGCTCCGTAGCATATTGAATATATTGTGGATATTCTTGTAGCCATCACCACATTTGTGAAGGTGTACAACCATCTGTCAATTTTGAACTGCCAGTTCTTTTGTTTTCTTTATGGTGTTGGATGACAAAGGGATATTGCATGCATGTTACCTCATTAATATCCTAGTGGAACAGAAAGTCATGTAATGGCTCAATATAGTTACTTAAGACTTCGAATAACTTAAATAAGTGGAATTTACATCCTTTGAAGGGTGCCGTTGATTGTGAAACCGTGATTTGAGAACATATTTTTTATGTAATTAATACATAATTTTGGTTGTTTCTTTTTGACACATCAATAAAGTACAGTATTTCTCTGGGTGGGTGTGGGTGGGTCTGTGGGCATTTGTGTGGGCGGGCAGGTCGGTGTGTGGCCTGTCTGTCACCTTGTGGGTCTGTAACACACAAGCCAAATATTTAAGGGTATGTACACTTTTTGATTAGGGCCATTTGTGATTTCTTTTACCAGTATGGTTTACAAAGGAGCCAAACAACTGTGATAATTAATGGCTTCATATTAATTATATGTCAGATTATTTTGCATGAACACTGACATACAATTTCTGCCAGATTTAGCAAATTTATGAGTACAACTGTAAATACATTTATCACAGATAAGACATGTACAGGTTATTTTTCTCATGTTTTATCTATCAGGTATGTTGTGAGAACCTGAAGAAGGAAAGAGACATGCGGAAGTCAGCTGAATTCAGGCTGAACCAAGAAAAGGAAGCGATGATGGCTGAGCAGCGCAATCAGAACCTACTGCTCACCAACCTCAAGTCTATTCAGGTAAGTTTAGGCACACAGGCTCTTTCTATCATTGATAAAAAAGTAAACAACCTACATTCAAAATTCAGTCCACAATTTTGAAGTGGTGAAAATTGTGTACCATGTCAACACACTTTGCATTTTAGCTTCTTAACATGCGTGTTAAATGATATGTCACTGTCTATCCAGATACAAAGTTATTTGTATGCAGGAATTTGTTCAGTCACAGAACCATTGCTGGAGTGAAGATGCAACCCATAAAAATGGTTTTACAGGACTTTGAGACATGTACATATGTCTCCTAATCTTCTCAGTAAGTGATACCTACTTCGGTATCACAGGGGGAGTTTTATTTAGTAAAAATGTTGTGTTTGGCTTCCAGGTGGCATCAGTGTGCACAACAAATGTTAATCAAAAACTGTGTTTGGCTCACAGCCATTTATCATTTCACTTGCTTGACATAGCATTTATTTGTGTCATTAAAGAGATTTAGATATCATTGTACTGAAAGATGCATCACGTTTTAAAGATATTACCTGCGTTCTAAGTACACAAAGGTGGCAATATCTCTAGAGGGCATGTAGCTTTATGGAGTAGTCACTCGTCTTAGAAGCAAGAGACTTCGGGTTTGAAACAAGTTAGAGGACATGCCTTTTTTTTTTACTTTCAGAAGTTTACAGTATTATTTGTACAGCTTACAATGACAAAAGGTCTAAATCATTGATTTCACTCCATGTCCATATTTCTTTTGGTGAACTCAAGTACTCGTTTTTGGCACTTCAGACTGCATTGGTCATTGTTAAGGATGGACACAGTGGACATGATGAACACACTGAGATATCACTGTGCACAACAGTTGTTAATCCAAAGCTGTGGATCACATCTATTTATAATTTGAGTTGCTTAACACAGTGTATATCTGTATCAGTAGAGTTTTAGATGTTATTGTATTGAAAGAGACAAAGGTTTTTAGGAGCAGCTCACCCAAAATTGGTTTTAAAGCTATTGGCTGTGTTCTAAGTAAATACATGAACAAGGGTATACTCTGTGCTCCAGAAATTCATAATGCTGTTTTCCACTAAATTTTACTGAGGACGCATAGTATAATGGTTTAGGTACATGGCTTGCATGAAGAGGTTACGAGTTCGAAACACCAGAGTTGGTACCATTCTTAATTCATGGCTGTGTTCCTAGGCAAAATTGTGAGTGACCACACTCCCACACATGAATTGTCTCAGGATGCATTGCTTTTGGCATGACACAGGTCTGATGGTAACGCTCATCTTGTGTTCTCTGGGCAATGTGTATTCCGAATGGTCCAAACAATCAGAAAGGGGATTCATCAGAGAAAATGACTTAACCCCAGTCCTCAGCAGTCCAATCCCTGTTCCTTTTTAGCAGAATTTCAGTCTGTCCCTGATGTTTTTCCTGGAGAGAAGTGGTTTATTTGCTACCTTTCTTGACACCAGGCCTTCTTCCAAAAGTCTTCACCTCACTGTGTGTGCAGATGCACTCACATTTGATTGCTGCCAATCCTGAGCAAGCTCTAAACTGGTGGTGTCTTGATCCTGCAGCTGAATCAACTTTAGGAGATGGTGCTTGCTGGAGTTTCTTGGGCGCCCTGATGTTCTCTCTTCTTCAACCTCTCTCCTTAAAGTTCTTGATGATCTGATCAATGGTTAATTTAGATGCAATCTTACTAGCAGGAATATCCTTGCCCGTGAAGCCCTTTTTGTTTGAAACAATGGTGAATGCACGTGTTTTCTTGCAGGTAACCATGGTTGACAGAGGAAGAACAATGATTTCAAGCACCACCCTCCTTTTAAAGCTTCCAGTGTGTTGTTCTAACTCAATCAACATGACAGAGTCATTTTCAGCCTTGTCCTCGTCAACAATCACCTATGTTAACAAGACAATCACTGACATGATGGCAGCTGGTCCTTTTGTGGCAGGGCTGAAATGTAGTGGAACTTTTTTTGGGGGGGTTAAGTTCATTTTCCTGGCCGAGGGATTTTGCAATTCAATGCAATTCATCTGATCATTCTTCCTGACATTCTGGAGTATATTTTTAATTTCTCTCATCAACACCGAGGCAGCACACTTTGTGAAAAATACCATGACTATAGACCTTGTGGTTTAAACATTGGTAGTCTTATAACTGTACCGATTAAGGCTAACACTGGCTCAACTCTTATTCTACAACCCCAAATCTGCAAAAGTTGGACAAGTATGGAAAATGCTAATAAAAACAAATAGCGATTTGTAAATATACTTGTATTTAAACAATAAACAATTTCACTAGGTATTTCATGTTTTATTTAATCAATTGCATAGTTTTTTGACAGTCAACGTTTGTTTAGAAATTGATGCATGCAACACATTTCAAATATTTGGGACGGGGGCAGTTGAGGACTAATAGCGATGTGACAAGTTGAAATAAGGTGATATGAAACAGATGAGGCAATCGTGTAATTATAGTATCTAAGGAGCCTCCAAAAAAAGCCTAGTCTTCAAGAGCAAGGATTGGTCCAACAACACAACTGAATGTGAAAGCGGAAAAATTGAACCAAATAGTAACAATATTTCAATTCCCGGCACACACGTGGATTTTAAATTAAAAAGCCTTTAATATGCTTGGCTGTTTTCAGGTTTCAACTACGCGTTTCGGCTTTATGCCTTCATCAGGTTGAAGTTAAAAAGATCCTAACAGGAAGCAATTATATAGCTGGTGAAACAGGTGTGTCTCAGTCAGTCAGAAAATTGGCCACATATAGGATCAAATACAATATACGTGTATCACATTAACAATATAACAGTCCCCAGTATTATTGAATATACATAGTTAAATATAGTTAAATACTAAACATACAACAACGATGACTGGACTTCCACAACTGAATGGTTGTGACCGCCATTGTTAAAAACTAGAAAGATAGTACCCATAGAAAGATAGTACAAAGAATGAAGAAAGATTGATTCAAAAGCAAAATAATGGTCGGTGGAGGAGACATTTGAATACATCTGGGGCGCAGATGGCTCAGTGGGTAGGGAGTCAGACTTGTAGTCAGAAGGTTGCCAGTTCGATTCCCGACTGAGCCAAATGTCGTTGTGTCCTTGGGCAAGACACTTTACCCTACTTGCTCCCAGGTCGTTGCTGTAAATAAGAAACTGTTCTTAGTCAACTTACCTGGTTAAATAAAGGTTAAATTAAAAAAAAAAAAAAAATCCAAGCAGGCTATTTAGGGCCCAAGCCAACAGCGAAGGCCCTATTGTTTTCCTTAAGATTATTAGGGCCCAAGCCAACGGCGAGGGCCCTATTGTTTTCCTTAAGATTATTAGGGCCCAAGCCAACGGCGAAGGCCCTATTGTTTTCCTTAAGATTATTATTATTTTATTTTTTTTCTCCTACCTTTTGGGCACTTTTGGGGCCCTTAACATGCTCTAAAACTCTTGAAAATTTGCACACGGGTCAGAACCCGCGGCCATCAGAGCCGGGCTGAAGCTGGTACCCGGGCGTGGCAGGGGGGCTCTAGCGCCCCCTGGAACGGGATTCGAACACTTGTCCATATATCAAACACGCTTGCATGTAATAATACACTAATAGATCTCATCGGGCCGAACAACTTTCGTGCTCTAAGTTTTACGTCAGCCCAACAGGAAGCCGGATATTATAAGTCGTTTATGGGTCGTTGGAAACGCCTCCTCTGGAATTTAATGTACTTCTCCTAGGGAATTCATCCATTTGCCTTAAGTTGGTGTGCATGAAGACAAGACATTGAGGATGCTAAATTGCAAACAGATTTTTGATATCTCCAACGGTTTGGCCGTGGCGAGGCAATAAATTGATGGCGAGAAAAGAAACACAAAACGTTATAACGTCTGTATACATTAACACTTGTCCATATATCAAACACGCTTGCATGTAATAATATGAAACTCGGTACACTTATAGATCTCATCGGGCCGAACAACTTTCGTGCTCTAAGTATTACGTCAGCCCAACAGGAAGTTGCTTATAATGGGTTGTTTGGAAAACGCTTGCTGTGGAATTTGAAGTACCACTCCTAGGCAATTCAATCAATCATCGCCAACGTTTGTGTGCATGAAGTCAAGACATTGATGATGATAAACTGCGGACGGATTTTGTATATCTCGAACGGTTTGGCCGTGGCAAGGAAATTAATTTGTATGACTAAGAAAGGACATATAAAGCTAACTTAGTTAGTTTTACCTACAGTTACAAAACTGTGTGTGTATATATATATATATATATATATATATATATATATATATATATATATATATATATATATATATATATATATATATATATATATATATCGTTCTCCTCAAGCCAAACAACTTTCTAATTTACAGTCATTAGCTCAGAGGAACAGAAAGTCAGATATTTTGGTTTGAATAAGGATTTTCTGGAGAATATCCTCTCTCTTTCCCCTATCTGTCTGTGTGAGGGGGGAGGGGGGGGCATTTGGGTGATAGTTTAGTTTAAACACAAAATCATACATAGGGTTACACTGCCCTATTGTGTCCAAAATTATATTTATGAATGAAATCGCAATGTATGCGCACGTTATGAATGCCCGTGCAGTTGTTAGTTTCATTTTAAAATAAGCGCCTATTCTTGGGCAGTTTGCTTGAATTGTGAGTTCAATTCTTTGGAAATAATTAATTTAAATGATGATTAAAATGCTTAATCAGTGACTGCAGGCAGATGGGTGAAGTGTTTGGAAAATAACGTACTGTAGACTATAGTACTAGAGGAGACGAGAGGGAGGTAATCGGCTATTTTACCTCCAGGGCAGGACATCGTAATATCAATTCAATACACTTCTATTTTTTCATACCTTTTTCATTGTAGTTTCTTATTCGCCAAGACAAATATCATAAAATGCCTTGGATTACCATTGGATTATTTTAAACTATACTTGTAAGAACATAATGAATGCTCAGTGTTGTTACGGGTTGCTACGACAACACAAACAAACTTTTGCTAGTGCGCATGTCCATTTACATTTCCGGTCCTCTCAGAAAATAAAGTGCGTGCTGTCATTTACTGTGTGTGTTGTTTTTAAGTTAACATTATTTTGTCGGCTATAATGCATCAGGAGCATGATGAATTATAGCCGATAACATAATATATGCTTTCCAATACTTTAGCGTTATACATTACTGTACATGACAAAATGAAAGTGCAAGTTAATATCACAGTCATCATAAATGTCCAAGGGTTGTCATTTTAAACGAAGAACGCGTTGTAGACGCAAAACAGGCAGCCGCATCTCGTTCGTCCAATGATTTGTTCCAAATGACATCTTCAATTCTCCAAGTTGTGCGTACAACGACCTGATGGTAAAGCGAATATCAAATGTGTTTGCCATAGGAGAATTATAACCTCAAATTATGGACGTTTTATTCTTTTATATTTCCGAAGCCAGAATTTCAAGGATGCTACGTCATCGAAGTCCGTCGAAGGACTGTTCCAATGTAAAGGATCGTCCGAATTTCAACCAAGGACTGAATCCTTCATTCTGAGAATTTTCCATAGAGAGTAAAGGATGCATATGTGTATCCTTCGTGCTCCAAAATCACCCACAATTGTGCGCAAAGCAGACGTTAGTGGAGTCGGAGCGATTACGAGGCACTATGCTTTCAAATATAAGTATCTTTAGTGTTTAACGTTACTGTATATTTGTTAAAAATGTAGTACATATAAGTAAAGATTAACGTTTAAATGCCTGTACAAATTGCTACTGTCTACTGTTGAATTGCAGCGCCTAAGGCTGACATTTTCACTGACGCAATGACGTGCACTTGCTAGCCTGTTCCATTTACGTGTTCTCCGAACGCTAAGGACCCTCGCCTAGCTTCTGAAGGACCTTAATAAATGATATTGTAGTCGTTTGAGTTCAAATTAGTTTAATGAATTTCAATGCCTGAATATATGGACAGATTTAGGCTACATTTGTAAAATAAAGTCTACAATTGTATTCAATACTTGTATTCAACAAAGTATAAAGAAATGTATTAAAAATGTTTAAAAAAACAATTAAACGAGATTGAAATCACATATAGTGGCCTCTGGTTTATTGTATTACACAGACAATATTTATTTTACATTTGTAATATATAAAAAGTATTTGTTACTAATTTTATCAAAGGCAATGAGACAGGAAATAACCCAGCACATGAGTAAGACTTAACCCAGCAAGAGGGTTCATTTCACCCACAGGTTGGGTCAAACGAATGACCCAGAAATATGGGTTAAATGGTAAAACCCAGCACTTGGGTCAAACCAACCAAGCACGTGTTCTGTCCAATAGTGACCCAGCGGTGGGGTTAAGGTTGGGTTATTTTTTTTAGAATGTGCTATTACAACAGATTCATACATCAGATTATGTCTAATTCTAAAAACATTATCAGTTATCAATTTGTGGGAATTTGTAATAATATCACATCGGATAGTAGGCTGTAGTACTAAATAATATAGGAATGTTATTTCTCAACATTTGTATTCATTTGCTGCTGGGTCATTTAAGGGCTAGTGTGCACTCCGTCCGCATTCGAGATGCTGTTTTGTGCACAGCAACTTCCTCATTTGCCCCCTCCGAAAGTTGTACAGACCAAAAAAGACGACCTGAAAGATTACATTTTGGGGAGTGGGCTTTTCTGTGTGTGTGTAACATGCTGGGACACACAAGGTGGTACTGTACATGTAGTACAGGTAGGGTGTGTTATGAAAAAATTATGTATCCATCGCTACTATAAAGAAAAAGAAAAGTGATAAAAAATTCCTACCTATCTCTTGCTGCCACTGCGGAAAAAAATAAAATCCCTACCGACCCATGACCTCATCTGACAACCAACAGGAACCAAATTCTTTTTTTTTAGGGCCTATGGGGTTTCAGGCCGGGTGTCTGTATAAGCACTTTGTGAAATCTACTAATGGAAAAGGAATATAAAAATGTATTGAGGTTAAAATAAATATCACAACACTTCATTTTTGGGATTTTTTTATCCTACTTATGTCCTTTTTAAATCAGAGTGTGTTGTGTAAACTTAAACAATAACTGTAGATTAATTACTATCTAGACTATTTAAACCTTTAAAATAATCTGGCATAACCTAAATATAGCCTATAAAAAACGTGAGGAAAACAAACCAAATCAAAAAAGTTGGAGAACCACTGCTTTATGGCACGTTTTGGATTTGTGGTCAGCGCAGAAAACAGCGCACGAATCTTGAATGGTTTGAAAGTTAAATTGAAATGCTTACAATGGAATGGATGAGGAATCAACATTTTTATTTCAAAACAAGTAATCTGATACCTGACATCAAGTAAGGTGAGAAACAACGAATTTCACACACATGAAAAACTGCTCTTTTTTTGAATGTGTGAACGTGGCTCTTGGGCCCGCAATCGCTGCTCGCAGCTATATTTTCATCTTATTTTCGTGGCCGAGAATGATAGTAATTCCCCTTTCAGAGACCCACTTAAAATAAATCTGTCAAACTGTATGCTATTTCCTGGTATTTAAAATATGAGAAGGGGTCTAGCGATAGATGGATAAACATCCCAAACCGTGATGCATGTCAACGTGTAGCACTTTTACAGATAAGCTATTGCATGGCAACATACACAGTGAAGTAATGACGTTGTTCTCTGGGCTCTCTAGTATGTTGAAAAACAAACAGAGCCTGAGAAGGTTTGCAAGTTGAACCAACTGTAAACCAGCACCAGTTCAGAACCAGAGCCAGCTTTAGTCGAAAAGGGGTATCTGAGGATCTGAAAAAAGAACTGTTGCTCTACATAAAGATGGCCTAGGCTAGACGAAGATTGCCAAGGCTCCTGAAAATGAGCTGCAGTATGGTGGCCAAGAACATACAGCGGTTTAACAGGAAAGGTTCCACTCAAAACAGGCCTCGCCATGGTCGACCAAAGAAGTTGAGTGCACATGCTCAGCGTCATATCCAGAGGTTGTCTTTGGGATATAGACACATGAGTGCTGCAGATGTTGAAAAGGTGGGGGGTCAGCCTGGCTGTCGTCCCAGAAGGAAGCCTCTTCTAAAGATGGTGCACAAGAAAGCTTTCAATCAGTTTGCTGTAGTACACTTCATTTCAAAATGCACAATCGACTAATCCACGGGTCAGTGCTAGTTTTGATTGCCCCACCTTCAATGTACAAAATTCAATGTCGAGTTATCGGTTGTGCTAGTGTACTTACCGATAGCTGAAAGTTGATGCTTGACGGAAATCTGATACCAAGTCACACTGCTGAGTAGGTCAGCATATAATATAAATCATACTGATATAAATCACGGCATGTAACTTGGTACCACCAGCTGAGAGTGTAGGCATCTAAATACACCAGCTAAGTGGAACTCGATTGACTGTTGACCCTTGTTTGTTGTCGAGTGACTATTAAGACTACCGTATATTAGGGGTGGGACGGTTACCGCATTACCGCGGTCACGTGACGCCTACCGCAGGTCTGAGCTTGTCACAGTCATCACTGGAAAAAAAATCTTTGGCCTGCACGTGTGCACATTGTTGACATGAAAAGATGGAGCAAAAATTGGGGCTACACATTTTACAAGCAGAAAAAGTGTGTAAATCATCTTATGTATGCGGATGATCTCGTTGTTTTCAGCCCAAGTAGTGCTGGGTTCCTGTGTCTCTGTGTGTGTGTCTCTGTGTGTGTGTCTCTGTGTGTGTGTCTCTGTGTGTGTGTGTGTGTGTGTGTGTGTGTGTGTGTGTGTGTGTGTGTGTGTGTGTGTGTGTGTGTGTGTGTCTCTGTGTGTGTGTGTGTCTCTGTGTGTCTGTGTGTGAGAGATTTAAAGCGGTAAACCGCACTACTGCGGGATTGTATTGCTTTTCAACCGTGGTAAGAAAAAATCCATATGTCCCAGCCCTAACGTATATACTTGTGTGTAGGGGTGTCACAATACCAAAAATTCAGTAGTCTGTGCCAATACCAGTAAAATTACACGATTCTCGATGCCAATTTCGATACCACGGTAAAAAAAGGATTTTCTAAGATTCCAACTACTTGAACTTGAAACATTTATTAAAACACTTGAAAAATATCATAACAAGCTATAAAGAACATGTGCAATATAGCATAGAACAACATAATAAAGTCCAATTAATGCTCATAGTGCAACAACTACTCCCCAGACACATTCCAGACAGCTTTTCAAAAGGTACTGTGCAAAAACAACAACAGTGCAAAACAAAACGGTGGATATAGCTGTGCAGCCATTCAGCTAACAAGATAAACATGTTTTTTTCACAACATTGCGCACCGTTTCTTGGCAAGTTTAAGGTTTTTAGAGAGCAAAGGTAGCATGTCAACATGGTATTGGGTAAGTCGCGAATGACTTATGTGATCTATGCGATATCCACATTTACCACCAGCATCCCTTAATGTAGCTAGCATTACAAAGGATTCTGTGTATTTATTATATGTTTAAGCAATACAGATTGCAAATGTAAATGTTAATAATAAAATATGAGTTAGTAAATATGTCACACTATTCTAATATAGTTTAGTGGCATCTTTTCGAAATGTGAAATGTTTCCATATATGTTAAGCGATGTTTATCGCTTTGAATGAAGCGCTATTACTTTGAAGGCGAAACTACGAAAGGCTAGGAATCCACTAAAGAAGCTGGCTCCCTAAAGAAGCTAGCTTCACATCGGAGCAAATTATTGTGTGTAATGTGTTGGGCATTGGTCCCATACGGCTGTATTGTATTGGAAAATGAAAGCTTTGAATCATATGTTCTTATCAGTTTACTATCTAATACGTTCCCCACTGGGGTACACAACTAATACTATTTTCAAATGGAATTTGCCTACTGTATAGCTGCCATTACATGTCCTTGAAGAGGCGTGATCCTCCATGTTCAACAGGCTTTCAAATCTGCCGGCAGTTGTGAGTAATCTCCCCCTGGCATTCGTCACGGTGCCACTGAGTGTAAAAGCGCGAAAGGCAGAGCTTGAATTTCCGGGTATGTCCCTCTTTGGCTAAAGTATTTTAAAGATTGAGGCGCAACATGGCTGCCGCAATTCGAGCGACTTCCTCGTATGTATTCTGAATGGAAGAGTCTACGTTTACGAGAATAATTTGATTAGTTGGTGGAAGTAATTACACATGATTGAGCACATTTTTTTGAAGTAACAAAGGGGTTTTTGCTAAGAATCAACAAAAAAATAAACAATGTAGCTTTAAAATAAAATATCTTAAACATTCTGTTTGAATGTAGTAATAGGCTATCTAAATGTCGCGATCAGATCATATAACCTACTGTGTTTACAGAGTATAGCGTCTAACACCACTATCTGTCTGTAATAGTCCATTATATGTTCACTTAATGTATCATGTTTTGACACAGTAAGTTTGCCTCAAAATTAGATGAGACATCTGTACCACATTATTTCTAACTTGGAATATGTTATTTGAGAAACGTTTGTCAAACCTATTGGTTAAGTAATCTCAGTGAATGGTAGATTTTCTTATAGCTAACTTCCAGTGTGACACATGTTAGTTTTAGGCCATGTTGTAAATGGCACTTCATTGAACTAATTTGTACCTATAAGAGCCATTGAGTTGGCAATTTTTTCTAGATGGCCTTAATTCTCTGGCATTAATTCAATGGCATTGGGACCTCCCTGAATACAAACTAAAATGTACTGTTTTAACAAATTCCCTGGTTTTTGACACGGGGAGATATGCATTGCTTGTTTCCCAGAATTACAGACATGGATGTTAATCACAATAATTGAAACATCTGCCTTGGACAATTAGTTTATGCTACAGGATAAGTGAAACACCAGACGTACTTGTCCTGAAGGACATAGTGGCCAACAGAAATTACGTCATCCCCTGCCTGCCGATTCTAGTGTTAACAGAATATTTGTTTTCTCTCGCATCAGACTGTAATTCAAGCATTGAAATAAAATTTTGGGCATTGCCCTGCCCTTATCCCCTAGTTGACGATGGAGAGGACAGAGACTGAGTCCAGGCAGCATTTGAACAGCCAGATAGAGAGACTGGAGAGAGAGGTCATCCAACTTAAGAATAAGCTGGCTGAGGAGGTTGAGCAGAGGCACTCTCTAGGCCGGAACCAAGATGTAAGTCAAATCACGTCTGTTTTGCTCACCAACCATCTAAAATCTATTGGATTTTTATACCTTAACTCATTCATATTGTCCTTCTTTCTTAATGCACTTAAAAATATAACTTATGAGTGATATTAATGGTGACATTAAGTAGGCTGCCTCTCCTTCACAAAATGTTATTTTATTTCATTTCCTCAGGCACAACTCCTGGAGGCCAAGAAGCAGCTGGAGGCCCAATGTGCCCTACACCAGAAAACTAAGGAGCTTCTAAAGAATGCTGAACAGCATGCCAGCCTCCTGAGGCAGCAGCTCACTCAGACTGAGAACCTGAACCAAGGTTCAGGTCAGGGTCAGACCAAACCCAGTGCTTCTAGCAGTGTGCCAGTTAGAGGTAGGTTTTGGCACACATAGATGTTAGAGTTTCTCCAAAGGGAGAACAAAGTGATATAAAAACAACTGATAAATATACAGGTCCTTCTCAAGAAATTAGCATATTGTGATAAAGTTAATTATTTTCCATAATGTAATGATAAAAATTAAACTTTCATATATTTTAGATTCATTGCACACCAACTGAAATATTTCAGGTCATTTATTGTTTTAATACTGATGATTTTGGCATACAGCTCATGAACCCAAAAATCTCAAAGAATTAGCATATTTCATCTGACCAATAAAAGAAGTGTTTGTAATACAAAAAAAGAAAAGAAAGTCAACCTTCAAATAATTATATTCAGTTATGCACTCAATTCTTGGTCGGGAATCCTTTTGCAGAAATGACTGCTTCAATGCGGCGTGGCATGGAGGCAATCAGCCTGTGGCACTGCTGAGGTGTGATGGAGGCCCAGGATGCTTCGATAGCGGCCTTAAGCTCATCCAGAGTGTTGGGTCTTGCGTCTCTCAACTTCCTCTTCACAATATCCCACAGATT
>JACXGM010012509.1:5167-24019 GCA_016801145.1 Umbra pygmaea | reverse complement strand
ACTTCTTCCATTTAAGGATTATGGAGGCCACTGTGCTCTTAAGAACCTTGAGTGCTGCAGAAATTATTTTGAAACCTTGGCCACATCTGCGCCTTGCCACAATTCTGTCTCTGAGCTCCTCGGGTAGTTACTTCAACCTCATGATTCTCATTTGCTCTGACATTCACTGTGAGCTGTAAGGTCTTATATAGACAGGTTTTGTGCCTTTCCTAATCAAGTCCAATCAGTGTAATTAAACACAGCAGGACTCCAATGAAGGAGTAGAACCATCTCAAGGAGGATCAAAAGAAATGGACAGCATGTGAGTTAAATATGAGTGTCACAGAAAAGGGTCTGACCATGTGACCATGTAATATTTCAATTTTTCTTTTTTAATAAATTTGCACAAATTTCTATATTTCAGTTTTTTTCTGTCAGGATGGGGTGCTGAGTGTACATTAATGAGAAATAAAATTAACTTTTTTGATTTGATCAAATGGCTGCAATGAAACAAAGAGTGAAAATTTAAAAGGGGTCTGAATACTTCCCGTACCCACTGTATAGAGAAATCTCCACACTCAATATTATTGCAAACCATTTTAATGATAAACTTTAGGTCAGCTTTCCAGCCAGTTACGTGATCTGATCACAGCGTTAATATAACCTATTACTGTATATAAAAAGACATCACATTTTTTTGATGATATTGTATTGAAACAATCCTATTTTGAAGAGAAGCAAAGTTGATTTTAAAGATATCGCTGGTACAGATAATAATACTGCTATTTTCGCCTGTCATTCAGTGGTTGGGAATTTGAATCACATCAAAGAGCTGTCTTTTATGTGGATCTTTTTCCCCCTTAATAACTCATCTTTTTTTGGGCATGTAAATATATTTCTATATACATATATATATATATATATATATATATATATACAAAAGAAAAATCTGCACAATAAATATTATTGCAAACCATTGTAATGATAAGCTTTCGGTCAGCTTGGTCAATTAGCTGGTTATAATATGAGTACAGTAATGATTAAGTATCTGTCAGAATGTATGAACACTTAGGAACACTTGGGGTCCTATCTTGCACCCGGCGCAACACAGTGCTAAGCCCGAATGCAAGTGTCTTTGCTCTAACAGGGAGGTGTGTTCAGGATAATTCTGGGTGTTTTGCTATCTTGAGGCATCAGAAAGTGATCGCACCATTGACCAATACAAACCTGGTCTAAAGTCAATGGCGCAGCATGTCATTGTTATTTTAACAGCAAATTAGTCAAATGCACCTAGGCTTATGCACAGCGCGTGCACACTATGCTTGTTACACACACACAGGGAAGCGCAGCAGCACACAAACATGCAAAATATTAAAAATTAAAAGCTAACTGTGCAAATCTGCCATAAAATGTGCCTGGCTCTTAAAGGGAATGGGAGATGACACTCTGATTGGTTCATGCATTTTACGCCCAAAACACACCCATGAATTAATGAAGACACTTAGTACAACCCTTTTAGACCATGCGCCCGGCGCATGGATCCTTTTTTTCGCTGTCAAACTAGCAAAGGTGGATTTGGACACGCCCAAAGCAAACTTGCGCCATGCGCTTCACGCCGTGCACCTAGATCGTTAAAATAGGGCCCTTAGAGTACAATAAAAAACATTACAAATACATTTGATTACCTTTATATTATTGGAAGAAATATAGAAAGATAGATTCAGTGTTTTATTTCACTGACAAAATTAAAGTAGGTACTGTAAACTGTAGTTAAACCATGTCCGTGTTTCCTTGGTGTACTTTTAAGTAATTTAAAGAGAGGCTGTCAATTTGATGAGGTATGGGGGAGGTGAGGGGATGTGTGGGAGGTATGTTTAAAGGTCAGACACAAGGCCTCATATAGACTGGACCCTGTTAAATCCTCAGGCCAAGCGGGATTCCCAAAAAGCAAATTCTGTTTGCACAATCTTCTTGCCTTATTTTTTAAACAAGATGTTAGCTGCCCTTGTTTAAAAAAAAAACGTTTGTTTTTGTAGAAACTAAAAAATATGATTAAGCATTAACAGAAAAACAGAAAAACACACTAAATACTGTCTGTGAAATTTGTTTATTTCTTGTTCCACCTTATTAGAAAAAAATCAAAATAACAGATTAAGTCTAGATCTCCTGATTTGAACCTGTTAGAAAATGTTTGGAATGAGCTGAAAACCTTCATCCGTAAGTAGGCTTAAAGCAAAGAGGAACTCATAACGGCAATCCAAACCTTTTGGCTCGAGAAATTAACGGTGAAGACCTGCAACAAATAGAATGATCACACATGTTTTTCTGTTAACCCTTAATCCATTTTTTTTTCTTCTGCAAAAATAAACCATGTTAGAATTCTATAATGCAAAAATAAACCCCAATAGAATTCTAGAACACTGCTGTAGATTATTAAGAATTCTAAAAATAAATATAATTTTTTACACATCTCAAAGAAACAGACATACCGGTAGCACAAAAACTACAAATAGAGCCTAATTTACAATTATAAAATATTGCTACTAGATTTTGTGTTCCATGTACAAATATTAACATTACAAAATCAAGGCAGCCATTTAAGTAATTTAAAGAAAGGCCGTTGGTGGCAGTTATGGGGTCTACAGGGGTAACAGTAAAAATCTAAATAACTGATTATTTTTTTATTTATTTACAATACACCTATACTTTATAATAAAAATCGAACATAACAAATTATTTTTTCTTCTAATGAATGCTACAGTATGTTGTGCTACACACTTGTGCACAGTGCCATGTTGTTGTGGTTATTTGGGAATAAGAAGCACCCCCTGTTCAAAATACCTTCCCGCGCCACTGCACACAACCTCCATGCAGGGCAGTAACACATATGTTGTACACAAAATTTGATTGAATATATTGTTAGTGTCTAATGTGAAAACACAATTATATTTGAAAAACATTCACTATTTATAAAAAATACACTAATTTTAGCAACACATGAACATAGACCCACTAACTATCTATCCAATGAATTAACAATGACTATAGTGAATTACAAGGGCTATTATTTTGAAAAGTAAAATCTGAGTTTGTGTCAGCCCCGGTGCTAGAAATGGCCCTGCCCCCACGCATCATTTACATTAGAATAGAATTAATAGCCATATCTGCTATTAATTCAAGTAATCATATGTTAATTTACATTGCACATAATGCCTTTTTAGAACATTGGCAGGCTAACACCCCAACCCGCAATTACCCGCCATTAGCTGGGCAATGCAACTTAATCCGTTATTTTATTTTTTGTCTAATGAGGTGTAACAAGCAAATAAACAAATTTCACAGACAGTATTTAGTGTTTTTCCCTTAATTATATTTTTTAGATTCTGGCAGCTAACATCTCTTTTAACAAATAAGGCAAGAAGTTTGTGCATGATAATGATTGAGGAAAATATAAAATGTATAAGCGAGAGCTAAATGTTAAAATGTCAAATGTAATTGGTCTCAACTATTGGTCAGGTAAAGGTTAGGATGGGGGTAAAATATAGACAGCAATAATATAAAAAAAATTTGGGATTGGAAATTATGCATATTTTAGAACGAAGACAATACCTATGTCGAATACTTTTTCCTTCCCATAAAAAAAAGAAGTTTGTGCAAACAGAATTTGCTGTTTGGGAATCGCGCTTGGCTTGAGGATTTAACAGGCTCCAATCTATATGAGGTCTTGTATCTGACCTCTAAACACACCTCCCCCACACCTCCTCATCAAACCAACGGCCTCTATTTAAATTACTTAAACATACACCAAGGAAACACTGACATGGTTTAAATTTGATGATTTAGCTACAGTATACAGTACCTAATTTTATTTTGTCAGTGAAATAAAATACTGAATCTATCTTTCTATATTTTTCCAATAAAATAAAGGTCATCAAATGTATTAGGCAAGTGTTTTTATTGTGCTCTAAGTGTTCACAATCTGATGGATAATTAAACCTTAATGTAATCATATTATAACCAGCTGATGACCAAGATGACCGAAAGTTTATCATTAAAGTGTTTGCAATAATATTTAGTATACAGATTTTTCGAGTAAGTTATCGTGTCTTGACGCGGTGAGAAATGCTCAAGGATTAACAGTGAAGGTCTCTATGTTAGTCAAGATTTGTGAACCAGCTTCCATGAGCTAGATATTATTAACAACATATGAAATTATATTATTTCTATAATAAACCATAATAAATACACCAGGAATACTGCCTACTACACACTACATATCTTGACATAACTAGTGTCACATTGTACTGCTCCAGGAAAATCATCAGGAAAAGGCTACAATTAGTTTTCTATCATATCCTGCATATAAACTATGCATTAGCTAGCTAAAGAATATAGACCAATATATAACTTCAATACATAATATATGGTCAAATGTATGTGGACACCTTACCATCACACCCATATGTAATTGTTAAACATGCCATTCCAAAATCATCCAAAGTGACTTACAGTAAATACAGGGGCATTACCCTAAAGTAAAGTGTCAGTGTGTAGTTGCAGGAGGCAGAATGCAGGATTAGTTGCCATATATGTTTATGGTTGAGAAAGAGCAGAGTGCCTACCAGCAGAGCTGAAGAACATAACGAATTAAACTGATAATGTCCATCTTCACCTACTATACAATTATGCGGTATAGGCGTTGGTGAACATAAAATGATTCCTAATTATAAATATGCTACGACACTATACATGGTGAAAACACAAACTACACATTTACTGAAAATTACACTAACAGCTCTACTCTCTCTCTCCAACCTGTTGAGAGGAAACATTGACACACAACTACGATGGGAACCAGAGGGAACACTTATACACACATTGATTAAGAAACAGGTATCAGCTGGTAGTAATTCAGTGCATACAAATATACAACTTCAAAGACAAACAAGTGCAATGATAAATGGAATGAAGTTTGTGCCTGGCCACAGAATGGAGCCAAACCATCTTGTGGCATAGCCCTCGTCCCTACATATGACACAATGTATGGTAAGGGGCCTTTCTCAAGGACACAACACCATTTGGCTCAAAGTCACCTTTTCTTCCAATTCATCCCAGAGGTGTTCAATGGGGTTGAGGTCAGGGGTCTGGGCAGGCCACTTAAGTTCTTTCACACCTCCAAACATATCACACCATGTCTTTATGAACACTGTTTAGTGCACAGTCATGCTGGAACAAGTAAAAGCCTTCTACAAACTGTTGCAACAAATTTGGAAGCACCCAATTGTCTAAAAATGTCTGCATCCTGTCGCCTTAAGATTGCGCTTCAATGAAACTAAGGGGCATAGCCAAACCCTAAACAAGAGCCCCAGACCATTATCCCTCCTACTTTTGACCATAAAGTGTACAATGTTTTTGACAATACAGATACATTCTTGTTAGACCCTCATACTACAGTCAAATCCGTATGATTGATCAGCACCCAGCAACCATTGGAAAGTATTTGCAAGTTGGGGAAACAATATATTTGCTTGCATTGGCAACTGGTCCACCACCAATTTTGCTACGCTTTATTGAAAATTAACAAGGCCCTTTTGTTTAATCTTTTTAATTGAAAGCAGTTAGGAGGCACCTTGAAAGTTTTGCACTGATTGCATTTCCCTATAGAATCAGGAACCTAGGAAGGGTTCTCATAAAAATATATTTATTTACTTAATTTACCAGTAGTAATTAAAATGAACACATTAGGATAAGGCCTCACAAGGCAGTTAGGAATGCTCAGAAAAGCTTTTAGTGGTTGTGTATTTCCAGGACCTCCTGATTTCCAAATTAAGGACTGGTTAAATTTTGTTAGATTTTTTAAGTTCGGAAAGGGTCACATTAAAATAATATTTGGCTAAAAGGTAGCAATCCATTTTAGTTGCTCCAGGTATCCGCAGGCATGTCCAGCAGTCCTACAGGCAAACTAGGCGATTGCCTACGCCCCCAAAGTAGCAAAAGGCCCCCAAAATAAGTAAAATAATTGTATATTACTGTTTTAAAGGAGGGAGGATTATAGTGGGAGTACTGGGGTGTCATGTATGACTGTTTTGCAATGGTAAATGGATGCATGGCTCACAGGTCAGGTAGAAATGCACCAGGGCGGTCAA
This sequence comes from Umbra pygmaea, assembly GCA_016801145.1. Taxonomy (NCBI): domain Eukaryota; kingdom Metazoa; phylum Chordata; class Actinopteri; order Esociformes; family Umbridae; genus Umbra; species Umbra pygmaea. The sequence continues at coordinate 17,894 of JACXGM010012509.1, read as the reverse complement.
AACCGGCTCTGTCCCCAGGTATAAATGACATACTGTAGGTTCTCTCATCCAAACTGAACTACATTTTGCACTTCCCAGTATATTGATTTGCTAAAATTAAAAGAAGGCAAATATTCAGCGATGTCACTGAATGATACTGTCACTCCCTCTTAAGCATACCATTTGAATGGTTGTTGCGCCAGGTTCATATGCACTCTGCTCAGTAGCCTGGGGATGAGGTTATGCAAGCTGAGGCATTGCTCCCCATTCGAGCTAGCAAGAGAACAGGACAGAGAAAACACATCACTGTGGCAGTGGTATCACTCCACAGGGTGCCATTGAAGTCCATGTATTTTCACCACCACAGCAAGTGAATAAATAAATAAGGGCAAATAAATAGACCATTAAAATAAATACTGTGGAGAAATATTTTCTCCCTCCTGCCTGTCCAAATTTTTTTGTCAAGAAAATTTGGCAACCCCAGAAATATCATCTGCCTTCAGCAGGTTTGACAGGAATGATTTGATGTATTTCTTGGAAATTATCCTTGTGCTGCTCTTTAAATCCTACATTAGAGAAAAAAATGCTGCTTATATATGCAAGGTGAAACCTTTGAAGCTTCAGCCGCAATTTAATCAGTTAATATTTTAAAATAGAGATACTCTTTTTTTTAAGCTAGAGTCATGGTGGTAAGGTAGGCTGGGGGAAAGGTGTTTGGATGGTTATTATAGAGACATATTTTTCCACCCATCACACCCACATACAAATAATGTACTATTGAAAGAAACATCTGCTTGATCATTTGTATTCAAAGGCATAACATACAGCACCATTTCAGAATAAAAGGCCAACCAATTTGCAATGATGATCATTGTATTCTATTACCGTATATATGACACTTTTATTCCAGAATCTTCATTTACCAACTTTCACTTCCATCAACCACCCACTCTGCATACTGTACATACATGTACTATTAGACAATATGGTACATTGTATTATCTATACAAATCATTACAGGGACATCTTGTCTACAAACAAAATGTATGATTACTAAAGCTGCTTTGTACTTTAATTACAACAGCTGGATATTTTTGATTATTACCATAGTAGCTTAAGGAAAAATACATGAACATGTGCCTCCCTGAGAAACTATACATTATGATTGGACATAAACACCAGATGGGACATTTAAACCTAAATTAATATTTAGAGTGAGACAAACCCTCTAGTGAAACAGATAGGATCCTTTTCCTTACGCAGTCTTCAACACGCACATTATTACACACCATAGGATACAATAATCCACAGATTATCCTCCACTTACAGTATTGATTAGCAGTTTACACCTTAGACAGGACAGTCGACTATACTGTAGGGGGCCTCCTGGGAAGGAAAAATAATATGCCCTGGACGCTTGACCCTGGTGAAAACCGCACTGCAACAGCTCTATCTCTGGAAACATCGATAACTGCTAGCCATGTACAGTATGTGATATTTTATAAAAGATGGAACTGGGAACCTTATGGCCCCTGTGGTTCTTTACAGCATGGGCTAACAGGACAGTAATGGACTGGCCTAGTTCGCTACTGCTTTGGGTGGTCTGCGTGATGCATCAACAAAGGTACAGTAACACATGGTGCAGCAGAAAGAACAATACAATGGCGTTCTCCAGCCCAGAAACACAGCTGTGTCGGCGCATGTGATTTTATGTGCTTCCATGAAAAACAAGGGCGTATTTTCCTCCGCTTCCCTGAGCCGATTAGATTGTCTTGTCAAGGGCTGAGTCACCCATTCCATTTCAGGCTGTTTTCCATTCTTGAGTGCTAGTTGTTTAAAAAGAAAACTTTACCTTTAATTAGGAACTGACTTGCATTATTTAAAATTTAGAAAGAATACACTCAAGTAAAAAGGCTTTTCAACACCTCCCATGAATTATTCCTAACCCAAAAGCAAATGTGTCAGAGGCAACAGATGGTATTTAATCAGCAGTAGTCAAAGTATCAACTGAGGATGTGGGTGAGACTCTGTGAATTCATCCACTGGCAGTACATAAAAATGATACTTAATACCACTGAGATACAAATAGTATGATACCTAATTAGAGCACGGCTTTCATTAAGGGCGATCCAAGAGAGGTTCTCAGATCTCAGATAAGTAGGAAGCCCTCCTGTACATCTCTGTTGATTGCTGGATACTGGTGGGGATTCACACTACAGGGGATCTATACCTAGACCGTTGTCTCCTTTGATCAGCATAGAGAAAATGATGGCCTTCTAAGAAACAACATCCTCAAACACCTACAGATTATGGGCCATACTGTATACATTAAGAATATGCTATGCCACCCATAGTTGACTCTGCAGACCAAATTATATTGTCTATATGATACATTTCAGTCTTTCAAGCCACCTTCCACTGAGCCTTTACAGGCAAAACTGGAAGAAAATATGAAATACCTATATCGGATTAGGAGGCTTACCCGGAGAGCATTCATACTGTACTTGTTAAATAAACTACAGTTATTGCCTCATACAATTCATAGGCCATCCGGCATAGGCTTAACATTTCCAAGGATTAGCGTCATAGGATATTCCCTTTACCATGTATCAGATTTTTGAGGGCACACTGCTTCAAAGTTTTGCCTCATGACCTGCACATGCTCTTATGTTTAATCAATGGAACTCTCTGAAAGGCCCTTATGGATGTTTTAGATCAAAACCACCCAAATGATTATCAGGACAATCTCAGAGACTCTAGATTAGATCTTGACAATTATATTTTCAAAATTGTACTGTTTAAAACAAGTTAAGAACACATTCTTACAACAATGACCTGGGGATAATGTTACAGTGGGGAGGATAAATTAGGTTTACCTGTCTAAAAATGACAATGCTTTCTCCTAAAGTAAGCATCACCTAGAAAGTAAGAGGATAGGAACCAGGGGTGTTTTGGAGTCAGATGACAACACCTATCGCTGTCTCAGCGGATATAAAAGTGTTTCTGTTCTAAATGGAAATATACACCAGCCATAGGAGTATGACCACCTGCCTAATACAATACAATATAATATAATATAATGGGTATCACAATTTGGACCTTGTGAAAGTCGCTCCAATTCTTACGCTTGCCCATTTTTCAGGCTTCTTCATTTTGTCCTCAAAGTTTGTTAAAGCTGCACTATGTAACATTCCATTAATTTGTCCTGTATACAAAATGTATATTTTGTAAATTGTTTTTATATATGTTTTAATGAACACAGGAATAATACAGGGACAATAAAGCCAATTTCCGAATTTCCGAAAATACACATTATTATTCTGTCCATAATATGCATTTGTTTTTAGTTACTCTACTCTAGCTACTCTAGTATTGTCTATATTTTGTATTATTTCAGTGGATTTTTTCAACCCATGGATCCAATATGCTAGCTACTAATGTTTACTACTCCTAAAACAGTTTTGGTATTTTTTTCAGTTTTCAAAACAGTTACATAGTGCAGGTTTAAAAGCAGGAAAAATGGGCTATCGTAAGGATTTGAGCATATTTGAGAAGGCCCAAATAGGGATGGCTAGACAACTGGGTCAGAGCATCTCCAAAACTGCAGCTCTTGTGATGTGTTCTCGGTCTACAGCAGTCAGTACTTATCAAAAGTATTTAAAGGAAGGAAATGGTCATGTTGAAGGTCATGGGCTGCGAGGGTCATTGATGCACATAGGGAGCGAAGCCTGGCCTGTGTAGTCCGATCCAACAGACGAGCTACTGTAACTCGAATTGCTAAAAAAGTTAATGCTGGTTCTGATACCCGGTACAGCCAGAAAAGGACTGGCCACCACCTTGAGTCTGGCCCCTCTCTAGGTTTCTTCCTAGGCTCGATCTACTAGGGAGTTGTTCCTAGCCACTATGCATTACTTGTTGTTTCTTGCTCTTGGGGGTGTTAAGCCAGGTGTTTGTCAAAGCACTTTGTGATAACTGCTGTTGTTAAAAGGGCTTTATAACATAAGTTGTCAGAACACACAGTGCATCATAATTTGTTGCGTATGGGGCTGCTGTTTTGGCGGCAAAAGGGGGACCTACACAATATTAAGCAGGTGGTCATAATATTATGGCTGAGTGACAAATGACCTAGCTTTTTTGCAGTTCTCTCCCACTTGGACATTATAACTACATATATAATATTCTTAATTAAATGTACTGTATGACCTTCCATAATGCTGTGCATTCTATCCTGGCATATTTTATTTGATGCATTTCAACCAAATAATTTTTTGTAAAAATACCTGAAATACATACAGATTTGACAAATTAATTTCCACCATCAACACAATTTTAAGTAAAATGCTTCTCTAATTAACATGAATTTTTTTTCCTAATCATGATGTAATACACTGCTAAAAAAATAATTAAGGGAACACTCAAATCACACATCGGGTCTCAATGACCGAAACATATTAAAGATCAAAATCTTTACTGTACAATGTGTCTTTGTTGAGAACAGAACGACGTAACAACGGTCAATGGAAACAAATCCCCAACTGATTCAGGGCTGGATTCAAACTCACACCGAAAATCAAAGTAAACAATTGAAATCACAGGCAGTTCCAACTTGTGTGAATATCATCAGGGAAACTCATAATGTGACCCACGTGCCTGTATGCACTCTCAACAACATCTGGGCGTGCTCCTGATGAGACAGGGGGTGGTGTTCTAGGGGATTTCCTTCCAGACCTGGATCAGAGCATTATTGACAACTGAACAGTCTGTTGCGCTACTTGGCGGGGTAGGATGAACCGATTCATAATGTCCCAGAGGTTCTCAGTTGGATTCATGTCTGGGGAATGTGAGGGCCAGTCAATGGCATGAATGCCTTTGTCATCCAGGAACTGCCTACATACTGAGGCTGGGCATTGTCCTGCACCAGAAAGAACCCAGGGCCCACTGCACCAGCGTAAGGTTTGACGGTAAGTAATAGGATTTCATCCTGGTACCGTTGGCCAGCACGTGGAGGTCTATCTGACCGTCCAAGGATATGACTCCCCAGATGATCACTGACCCACCGCCAAACCCGTCATGTTGCATGCAGCACAACATTCACAACGCCATCTCCAGACTCTTTCAGTGTGAACTTGCTGTCATCTATGAAGAGTACAGCGTGCCAGTGGCGGACATTATCAATGGTGGTGTTCTTTGGCAAATGCCAATTGAGCTTCACAGTGCTGAGCTGTGAGCACAGGTCCCACTAGAGGACGTTGCACCCTCATGGACAGTTTGGTCAGAAACATGCACACCAGTAGTCTGCTGGAGGTCATTTTGTAGGGTTCTGGCAGTGCTCCTCCTGTTCCATCTCACACAAATTAGTAGATCAATCCTGCTAATCGGTTGATACCGTTCTCTGACTCTGTCCAGGTCTCCTTGTGTAACAGCCTATCTCCTGGTATCTCCTCCATGCTCTTGGGATGTATGGATGTGCCATCCTGGAGGTGCTGGACTACCTGTGCAACCTGAATGGGGTGCAGGTACCGCCTCATGCTACCAGTAGTGAGAAGGACACTAGCAAAATGCAAAACTGAAAAAGAATCAATCAGGAAGGATAAGGAGAGGGCAATTGTCTGTGGCCACCGCCTGCAAAACCAGTCCCTTTTTTTGATTGACAATTACTTATGCTTCCAAAATGGGCAGATTAAAAACCCTGAAGTTTAATTGATATTGTTAAACTGATGATTGCATGTTCCCTTAATTTTTTGAGCAGTGTAGTGTAGTATGGCTGGCAGGTATAGAAAATATACATTTAACAAAAGAAACCTTTACATTATGTTTCTTTCACTGGTGGTAAACACGTCACTATTCAGTGCAACACATCTTGGAAAACCACCAACTTTTAGGAGAGATTGATTCAATAGCAAAGCACTGTTAAATATAGGGGAAAACATGCAAGTATACCCAGTGAGTGTGAGAAAATAGTCCTATTGGTTAAATGATCACAAAAAGATACTAAATGTACATCTTGTTATTGGTGATAACCACTACCTGGTACAGCTAAATGCATGCAAAATGGCCCAGAACCAAACAATGACAGAGCAACAAAAATCCCACTTAACATGTTAGATGAAGATTGTTTTGCCTCATTTCAGCCACCCTCTCACCCCTGTAAGAAACGGCTGCTGTTATTGAATGCAAACAGTGTTAGATACTGTACATGCTAGGTACTAGGCCATTTCTGGCTATGATCTATTCCTGGCAGCCCCCCATTATAAACATAATATGGCCTGTAATGATGGCATTTAGAGAAAAAGACAAATGCAAATTGATTGCAAGAGCAGTAACTGACAGAGACCTTTCTGAGGTACAATTTCACAACCGCAATAATTGCTTATTTTGTTATGCAAAAGGCCCATTTTGAAATTTGCAGGTTAAATGTAACTTTGCAGTTGGCTGTCTTGTTGACAAGAAAGCTTTTCTTTAGCATCATATCCTGTGTACACAAGCAACTGGGCTAAGGTCATTTGTAAACTGAATCATTTTTAAGGCTTTAGACTTGTGTAAAATAAATATGCTTAAATAAATCACCGCCCACACCCCAAAAAAAGATTTTTCCAATAAAAATGAAGCTTTCAACAAAAGTCTAGCATCGCATTTCATTAATTATGAATACTGGACTTGTATGTAGATTGTACATTTTTTTCAAATAATCAAATCACTGAGAGGTTGTCAGTTTTAAATCTGGAGCTGACAAGGTGAAATCATCTTTGCTGTGCAAGGCACTGAACCCAAATTGCTACTCTAAATTGTTCAGGATGAGAGTGTTGCCTACAATATAAATGTGATTGTTGACATGGCTTTTTATTGTGCTGATTTATCAACCTAACAACATTGCATCCACCATCATTTCCACACTGTACATTGGTGAGGTATTACAGTTTAAAACTTCAACAGGATAAGAGGACTTTCTTTTGTTATGCAACACAGATTATTAAATGAAATAAATACAAATCTAAATATGGATTAAGGTTTGATTTCAAACAGGGATAAAATCATCTTGAATTTTTCAAACAGGAAGGCCAGATTGAAGATGAGAGCTCTGTAAGTGAGAGGGTAAAAACAAGTTTGCAAAATGTAAAATTTTATTTTCAAAAATGTAAGCAACAGATTACACAGTTAACTTTCAGCAAATGCAATCCTAGCTTAAACTGTACTCACATTCGGGACTTCAAAATGAAAGACTCACATACTTACACACAATCTATCTATAGGCTAATATACAAAAAAATTATACAGAATAAATATTAAAATGGCCACAGGAGAAAAATTAAGTTATTGAAAACAATCAGTAGAGAGCAAATGTAGGGAAAGTATAAACAGGACGGTGTGCCTTAAATGTTTTTTTCCTTTAACATTTTTTACAAATTGTGCAAGATTTCATACTAAGGCTCTGGTATTGAAATGACAGTTGTCAGATTTAAACACAACCATACACACACAGGCGTGCACACACACTAACACACGCACGCAAACGCTCCCTGTGCTCTGAGCACTCTGTGGGGTGGAGATAGCAAACGTTTGCAGATAAAAAAAATGGGTTGCTCTTCTCAGTGTGATGGCCTGTGATGCTTTTGAGAGTGGACCAGCTTTTTCAAATGAACATGCACTTCACATTGATGTGAAAAGACTCGCTTTCATGTAATGGACTTTTCGGGAGTGGATGAAATAACCCAACAACCGAAAAACAGAACAATATCAGAACCATTAAGGCAAGAACACCTGGAGAGATATCAGCAATACTGTAACAATATGTCAGTGTTTAGGTAACATGGATATGACACATTTAACTATTTCTTCACTGTCTTTCATAAGCACTAAGTTTTCTTGTACTTAAAAAGCTTTTTTTGTCGAAAACATAATTTCATTACGACTTTTTTTTGCAAAAATGTGATCAGAATCAGAAAAATAACAATGCCAGACATAGGGACATATTGATCATAAAACTACAATAAATTATTTCTAGATTTTAGTTGCAACTTCAAACCACACATCAATATTCCCTTTGCTAAGACCCCCCCACCCCAGCCACCCCCAAATGTAAAAGATATCACTTACATTAAAACCAATCTAATCCTCTTGTGAAGGTATATTCCAACAGTCACCCAACATTGTTTTGCTTTACTTACAGCGAATGTGATGTCAGAATTAAATTGTTCAGTTATGAAAAAACAAGTTGTCCTTGTACATTGCAATGCAACTGTTGATAAAAAAGCTTCTTTTTAGTGCAACTTTCCAATGTAAAACAATTCCAGTGACTCCTTAGAGGTAATCATTTATTTGTTTCCTTTTTTCAATCTTCATCTTTTTTCTGTATCTTTTAATCTCGCAGAATTATCAAAAACATATCCAAAGCACTGGGTCAGTCTTTGTCTTTGTCATTTTGTTAATTATCATTTTCTTTTTTTTTAATCGCGTCTTTGCTTCTAAATGGCGTTCCACAGCAGTTGTTTACTAAAACATAAACACAGGAGGGGTTTCAACTTCCTTCTTTATTTTATTCCCTTCAACCTCCATGTTTGATGTTCAATCACAGAACCAAGTGAAAGATTGACAGTCTTCTGCCTCAGAGGAGACGGAAGGAGGAGAAGGAGAAACAGGAGGCTGAACAGGAAAAGAGCTGTACACCGCGACCAAACCCGGATCAACATCAATCAGTGGAGGAGGGAAATAGAGGAAAAAACAACCCAAGCCTTCATATAACGCAGTAGGGTTCCCTAGGTAACCGAGATTTTCTGCAATACAGGAGAGTGGTGCTGAAGCAGCGCCGGAGCTCTCTGTTGGAGAAGATGCAGATGAAGGGGTTGACTCCCGCCTGAGCAAAGCTCATCCACACTGCTGCGGTCAGATAGCCTCCGGGGACTGCTGGGCCCCTGGCAAACACCCTCCAATAGCAGGCCACCAGGTATGGTCCCCACAGAGTGAGGAAAAAGAAGGTCATGATGTAGAACATTCTACTTATCCTCTTTTCAGTTTTAAACTCGTCCAGCACCAACAGGCGTCGCCGGCCAGCTGCGTTGCTGTTCTGCCTGATGCCTAGCAGAGTGGGAGGGGTGGGGCCCCTGCCGAACCCTGCTAGCCAGTTAGCCGCCGCCTGGCCGCTGGCCCCAGGGCCATGGAAGGTCCAGTTCTGGCTGACGGCAGGCACAAACTGGACTGGTTTCATCTTCCGCCGGTCGTGGACAAAGAAAATTAGCTTGAGGTAGACAAGCTGGGTAGCCAGAAGAATGAGGGCTAGTAGCAGCATGAAGCCGAGGGAGTCATTGGCTCGGAACGAGCGGTGCTGGAACGTACACTGGTCCTCTTCCCTTATAAATGAGTACGTCCCCACATCTAGCACCGGTGGAAAGGCCATTGCCACTGACAACGTCCACACCATGCAGATGACTGCCAGACACGTCCAGAAGGTGAGCCTTTTGGTGTAGAAGCGATGGTGGGCTATGGCCAGGTAGCGTGTCACGCTCACACAGAATAGCATGAATGCTGTGTGAAAGCAAGACAGCACCCCGAGGAAGGCTATCACTTTGCAGGTTAGCGTGCCATACGTCCAGGTGGAACCATTCTTGACAGAGGTGAAGACAAAAGGAAAGCAGATGGCGGAGCGCAGGATATCCGAGGCGCACAGGTCAAGCAGGAAGTAGTAGGGCGCACGGTGCAGGCTTTTGTCTTTGACCAGTAGGATGGAGATCAGGAGGTTCCCAACCACACCGACGCCGATGATAAAACCCAGGGATGTCAGTTTGAGAAAGGTGGCGAGAGGAGAGACATTCTGCAAGATGTTGTGGTCCCCTGCATGGCTATAGTTCGCCATAGATGGAGGAGGGAACATAAATATGGTAATAGCTTCAGCCAAGTATCATGATCTAGAGGCGACAGGGGGAGGCAAGAGATCCATTTGGCGTGCTATGAAGCAGATTCCCGGCTTGTAAGCAACCTCTCGTCTACGGCATCCTTTGTTCCTTTGTCTCATCACACCTCAAAAGCCCTGAAAAATACCAGCCACGAATCAGGATTCACTCATACACAAAATAGCGGGTGTCAATCAGGATTCACTCATACACAAAATACTGGCTGTGAATCTGGATTCAGTCAAACACAAAATACCAGTCAGTGATGAGGATTTACAAACACAATGGCTGCAATGTTTTTGCATTGCCTTGCTCCTTACAGCCTGTATCCGAGAATACGATAAACATCCAATTCCCTTGCATTTTTCATTTATTTTCCATTTTTTATTCAATTGCTCAGTGCATTTATAATTGGTATACAGTCTGTGCCCTAGCTGAAATAATTCATCACGAATTGAGCTCCATAAGACATAAACATAAATTCTGGTTATAACAATTGACTTTATTTTATGGGTTGCCCTTTTAGAAATGACACAACATTAAATAAAATGCAAGCAATATTACAATAACAAAACATCTTGTGAAATCGTTTAGAGGATTTCATCTTAGGTCTGGTAGGAATGAGGGGTAAACAAAAGGATTCCATTCGCTATTTAGTGGGTGTATTATGTAGTGAAACGTTGGACACATTTATAGAAATGCAGCAAGAAAGCTGTTGATCACACCCAAAGACCCTGCAGAATTTATGTGAGCAGGGGATGGTTCGAAAAACTCACCTTAAGCCTTAATGCATTGTTTAAAAATAATTTAGTCAAATAAAAAGCATCTATGTTTTCGTCTAGATAAGGCTGTTGACTGGAATTACTAGGCAGACTTTATAATAAGATATTCACATGTTTAAGGCGGATTATTGACCTGTGCTTTTATCTCTGATGTTAGCTTTTTGGCGAGATACTATTGAATCTAATGAACATACGTTTATCAAAGTACACCGTCTAGTCAAGTTATATTTGGAAGACTATTGTTTATTGATGCTTAGAACAATGAGAGGATAGCCTTTATCAATTTCTGCATTTCAATCCACAGAAAATACGAAATAAATAATGCAATACTTGATTTTTTTGTAAAAACATGGCATATTCATGTTTCTATTAAATTTAACCAAACAAAGCTATTCGTGTCGCACTGAATTTTCTGAATTATGTAGCCTAATTAGCTAAGATGCGCTTGAACGGTCCATCCTATGGAGCTTTTTGAGCGGTTCACCTGCATTTGGGTTGGAATTCGGTCGATAACCATATATGCGATATAATAAATTCCATAATTTCATTTCTCACCGTTCACTGTTGGATTGAAAATTACAGTGTATCGAATCCGCACGTCCATTAAGCAGAACATTTTCCAAGTAGGCTACCCGCTATGAATTGACTGGAATCCATGAAAGCCAAACAAGACAGGCCAATAAAAATCGAAAGGACAGCAAATATATCAATTGAAAGCATACCTGTTGATATTTCCTTTTGTTTCCCTGGAGCTTATTTACATTGTAGAAGCCACTTTGCTGTAAAAAAACGCTTGGTTTGTTGCCTGCCCTTTTCCCACAACGAATATACAGTAATCGGTACGGACTGAGCATGCGCACTTGCCTATTTCTGATCCAAGACGCGTGTTGTCTCTTGTTGCAGCACCACCATCTCTCACCGCAACATATCTGCTCAATGGGGTCAGCATCCCGAGACTCTCTTTCTCTTTATCAGTCAGCCGACTGTCAGAGGTAATGCGACTGGTTGTAAGATCCATCGTAATAATTTTGTCCAAATCAGAGTAATTTCTGCGTAATATGCGTATAGGCCCTCAGCAACGACCTATCAATAGTATAGGCGGCTCCCACGTTCTTTTGCGCTCCACCAGCACTGTCAGAAACACACTTAACATAAACAAAAAATAAATCGAATATAACAAATGTGAGTTTGAGAATGCTTTATCCTATATTAAAATGCTACACCTATAGGCCTATCATATGTAACTGTAAGAGAAGGTTAAACCAGTTGACGGTTCACCTCAGGCTAGACTGTCATATGCATAATTAACACACACTTTAGTGGTCGTTTCCATGCATAGGCTACACAGCGCAACATTACAATGCCATTGCCTTTCTTTTCTAGGTTATGTCAGTAGAACAGTGATGTCATCAAACTCTATATGAATACAGAGTCCTATAAATACATTTTCCAGAAAATACACTTAACCTCCACTTTCTGGGAAGCCTGTTGTGAGCACATCTCATGGACTGAATGTGCTCTTGCATACTGTATTCTGAAAGTATATATATATTTTTTTCCTAATAGTGTTGTGTTAGTTACTTTATATTAGTTACGTTATTTGTGTCTGTTGTTCTAATCTAGACCATCATAAGCAAATATGCACCTCGAAGCTAAATCCACTCTTTTTTTGCAGCCCTCTAATAGGTGACATAGGCTGAATCCCAATATGCATACTACATACTACATACTAAAAGTACGTACTACGCAGGTGGTGCTAAAGTACGTACTATTAAGTATATAGTAAGCGAGTATGCTAGCATAGGGGATATACTAACGCGTCATAGCGTTGCATCTAAAATTAGACCACTTCCAGAAGCGATGAAGCCCGCGAAGCTTGAACCGTAAACATTTGGCACAACCAGTTCGCATTTAACTTAAAATGTATTTTATATTAGTACAATAACCAAAAACTAATGTAATGACACGTTTATTATTACCTAACTTTTGGATACTTACATTTAAACACAGCCAAAGAAGAATTTCGGCTTCGGAAACCCCTCCTATTTTGTGTCGCAACGGATTGTGGGTTGTATCAGCCCA